>CAIGQW010053894.1:198924-211459 GCA_903798125.1 Danio choprae | reverse complement strand
CAGGGCATACATCCGGCTGCATTTTGGGTGTAAAACGAATGCTATGTGGTGCTATGACGCCACCAACAACTTCTGTTCATTTTTGCGCTACCGTTGGCCGCTTACCTCCGTATCAGATCGGTTTGCTCGGTTGCTCAGCTTGTACGGTGTCAGACTTAAGAGTGGACCAGGGTTTGGGTCTAGCAAAAAAAAAAACTGTGAAATTGTGGTAAAAGCACATGGCCGCAATGCACTTTTCTCTTCTAGTTTGCTTTTGAAAACCCTATCAGTTTGGTGTGTTGGTCAGGAAGGGGGTGTGTTGGTCAGTCGATAGAAAGCTCCCAGGTAGCAAATAATTCTGGCCCAGATTTGGCATAAAGCTCGCACAGCAGGCATTCATCCGGCACTGGTATACAGCATGTGGGCCGGGTTTGACAGAGGGTGGCACCGTCTTTAAGGCGGCACACAATACTTGGGGGGCCGGATGTAAAATGTAGTATTTGGCCCAGATGTTAATAATTGATATGTGGGCCATGTACGTTTGGCTTATCTTGACCCACATTTAAAATACTTTTTTTTTTTTTTTTCAAATAATAAAATTGTACCAATCAGATTGCTTTTGAGAAAAAGCACGCCCATAGTGCACATACAGCGCAATGCTTCATGGGTTTATCAGTTACATTGCAGTCATGACACACCAACATATCTGACCCAGTTCAGGCCCAGTTATGGGCTATTTACTTAGCTGAGACTTGACCCAGATATGATCCATGTTTGGCCCTTCTCTGGAAGCCAGACTTGGTCCAGTCATGTACCATAATTCACTGCGGCATGTGGGGCCAAGCAACAGCTGATTGTGTGGGCCAGAGCTGGGCAAGAGATATTTTGCTATGTGGGCTGGTATATTATGCACAACAAGCCAGCCGTTGTTCTGACGTTGTTCTGACGATCGGCTCCCTCCTCAGATGTGCTACCGTTAGCTTAGTTTTTGTCAGCTTCAGAATGAACTACCACCTTAAATAAACATGTTGTAACAGGGGTAGCGCATCCTGTCAGCTTCAAATGTCTATCAGAATGTCCTAGCACCTTAATAAACAATAAACACATTTCAAATGGTTCATTCTGATGGACGATTGAAGTTTGCAAGATGCTCTACCTACCTATTTATTAAGGTGGTAGTTCATTCTGAGCTTGTTTGAATCTGACAGGATGCGCTACCCCTGTTTTAACATCCTCATTTAACGTTGTAAACTAGTTCATTCACTAGTTCATTCTTATAGACATCTGAAGCTAACAAAATGGACTACCCCTGTTTCATTAGATGAAAACACACGTATCACAGATCGTCAGAATCTGCTTCTCATGGATGTGCACGAGAAGGACATGTAAATGCACATACGATGAGCAAACATGGCCCAGTAACATATTTTGAGATAACAGATTTGTGAAAACGAAAACTAGAAGCAGACGTTGCCTCTGTCACGTATTTTACAGTTCTCAAACATGTAGCCCTGGGCACGTATCTCCAATGAGCCTGAGTTGAGTTAAACTGTTCATGAAGTGACACTGAAAAAGTAGCATGATGGCATGGTTTGCTTGAAATGTGATGTTAGCGTTCTGCTAAACCATCTGCAATACACAATTTGAGATTATATAAGAGCCTATAGAAAAACTGTGAATCTTACAGATATTGCTGAGTATGTACAGTGTTATGAATATGATCCAATGTTGTGTTCATTCAATCAATGTCACTCCAAATAAACTAATCAACCCATGTATTATAGGATTGTACAGTGGGAAATAGCAGTGTATGAACAACACAGATTAATTATTGAGTAAATTATGGCGTGTGAAATTCACGGAGATAAAGGAAGTTGTCTTAAAATTCACCATCATTAGATGGTTATTAGAATCCCTTGCTTGATGTGATATAAGTTTATAAATCTCTAATGATTTGTATTTAATTTTTTTTTTTTTTTTGGACCCTGAACCACAAAGTCATGTGTCAATTATTTTATATATGTATTTTTTATTGAGATATATTCATCATCTGAAAGCTGAATGAATAAGCTTTCCACTGTTTTTTAGGATTGGACAACATTTTCAACAGATATACAACAATTAGGAAATCTGGATGTGCAAAAATCAACATAGGCTCATTCTGAAAACGTAGCCCTATATACATTTCGGGTGATCGTGAATTATGTTGCCAGAAGTACGTATGGCTGCATTTCGTCTTTAAAATGAACACTATGGGGCGGTAAGACACCGTTCTTTTTCGCGCTTACCAGCTGACTGCTTACCTCCGTATGGACGGCTTTCCCTCTGTTACCAGTTTGTCCAGTTAGCTCGCCGCGTACGTCAGCGAGATTGAGACACAGAGAGGAGTTGACTACAACAATGGGGTTCAAATCTGGCAAAGAACTGTTCCAGAAAGCAGATAAGACAAAAACAGAAGCCAAAAAATAAAATAAACAAATAAATAAGTAACAGGGTGGGAATGTGGTAAAATCTGAAAACGTGGTAAAAATCAGGCGAGGGCTTTTCTTTTTCCTGGATTGCTTTTTTTTTGAAAACACTGTCGGTTGGGTTTAGGGAAGGAGGAGGGTGGGTCAGTTGATCGGTCATCAGTTGTTCAGTCAGTCGACAGCGGCTAAACGTGAGAACAGCAGGCACGAATGGCACTCGCACAAGAAATTTGAGATCTCAAAAAGACTACACAGCGGCCTCTGCTGGATTTGCAAAAACAAAAACTGCAAAAAAAAAACCTAGCTCCTGGGACTTATTTTGCGCACTCCAGAAATGTATATAGCGGTACGTTTTGAGAATGAGCCTGGGTTGGCAAATATCTAAATATTGAGAAAATCACCTTTAAAGATAATATAAAGTAAATGAAGTGCTTACCAATGCACAACACTAATAAAAAATGAGTTTATATTTGGGTTGTTGACAAATAGCCAATAAAATGCTTTTATGTAACACCATTTTTTGAAGAATGTTTTTTATATATGTATGTTGTTTGAAGCTTAATGTTTGAGAAAATACAAGAGGTCACTAACTTAATCAACTCTTTTACTCTTTTGCTTTTGGACTTTTTACTGAATATGTCCTATGGTGTGACAGCAAAAATGAAGCAAAAAACCTTTGAATTATATGCAAATATGCGGCATGATGGCTCAGTGGTTAGCCCTGTCGCCTCACAGCAAGAAGGTTGCTGGTTCGAGTCCCGGCCGGGTCAGTTGGCATTTCTGTGTGGAGTTTGCATGTTCTCCCCGTGTTGGTGTAATTTTCCTCCAGGTGCTCCGGTTTCCCCCACAGTCCAAAGACATGCGCTATGGGTGAATTGAATACTAAATTGGCCATAGTGTATGTGTGTGAATGAGTGTGTATGGATGTTTCCCAGTACTGGGTTTTAGCTGGAAGAGCATCCGCTGTGTAAAACATATGCTGGATAAGTTGGCGGTTTATTCCGCTGTGGTGACCTCTGATGAATAAAGAGACTAAGCCAAAGGAAAATGAATGAATGAATGAATATATGCAAATAGCATGAGAGAGATTTGTTTTCATTGTTAGACACTTATCTTCATATAGAGCTATTTATTTAATATGAAATTATAAATAATATATTTTTTTCTCTTTGTGATTTCTCGAACTTCTTGGGCATTTTCAACGAATAAATTATTTGTCACACCAAACAACAACTTAAATAAATAAAAAATACTGAGACAAAAACTTGAAAGCAGCATCACATCAACAACCCATTTACAGTAGCGAATTTACAAAGTATTTTCATGGAATATAAACTTTATTTAATAATCTAATGATTTTGGCATAAAAGAAAAACAACCCAGGCTCATTCTCAAAACGTACCGCTGTATACATTTCTGAAGAGTGCCAAACACGTCCCAGGAGATACATTTTTTTTGCAGTTTTTGTTTTCGCGAATCCACCAGAGGCCGCTGTGTACGCTTTTTAAGATCTCAAATTTCTCTCATGAGTGCCATTCGCGCCTGATGTTCTCGCGTAAATCCACCCGAGGCTGCTGTCGACTGATTGATTGACTGACTGACTGACCCACCCTCCTCCTTCTCTAAACCCAACCAATAGTGTTTTCAAAAGCACCAATTGACCAGCACCCACCCACTTACCTAAACCCAACTGGCAGTGTTTTGAAAAGCAGTCCAGAAAAAGAAAAGCCCTTGCCTGATGTTTACCACGTTTTCAGTTTTGACCACATTCTCACCGTCATTTACTTGTTTATTTTATTTTTTGGACTTGAACCCCGTCGCCGTGGTCAACTCCTCTCTGCGTCTCAAGTCCGCCAACGTACATGGCAAGCTACTGAACAAAATGCTAACAGCGGGAAACCCGTCCACACGAAGGTAAACGGTCAGCTGGTGAGCGCGAAAAGGAATGGCGTCATACCACCCCATAGCGTTGGTTTTAAAGACGAAATGCTGCCATACATACTTCTGGCAACATAATTTGCGATCTCCAGAAATATATATAGGGCTACGTTTTCAGAATGAGCCTATGTTGAAGAAAAATCAATAATCTTGACCCATAGTTTTTTTGGCTACTGTCAAAAAGACCCAACAGAACATTTTGGAATTACCTTTGAATCTGAAGAGCTCCTACAGTATATAAAACATTCATTCATTCATTCATTTTCTTTTCGGCTTAGTCCCTTTATTAATCTGGGGTCGCCACAGCGGAATGAACCGCCAACTTATCCAGCATATGTTTTACGCAGCGGATGCCCTTCCAGCCGCAACCCATCACTGGGAAAATATAAAACATTAAAATCATATATATTTAAGCATTCTACAAAGGTTTGGAGGAAAATTGTTTACAATATAACAGCCGTGATGCTGTTATCACATTGCATTTTTTTTCAAGTCCTTTGGTCTCACAAATACCTTGCTGGCATCAGCATCTGATTCCACTCTGATCTTTTAGCGCTCCAGCAAGACGGTGTGCATTTCTTTTATTTAGAGTACACCATTAGCAGAGACTCAAGACAAACAGCCCCTCTTCTGCTCATTAGGGAAAGGAAGAGCTGCCGTTACACTGACCCGCTCTCACCCAGAACTCATTAATAACCACTGACGCTTCCATGAGCTGAGGCTACTGCTCTTCTAATCTGACAACTCTCCATATTTAAGACTTAAGACGACTGGCCACAGGAAAGTTCATTATCTCTGAAAGAAAGGCCAAGAGAATCTGAATGCTAATTGGATATATCTCTATAAATGAAATCAAACATTTTCCTTGACATTATCCCATTACGCAACTAGACAGTCTGAATGAATGCTGCATGTGGACAGATCTAGTTGAAAAAAAAGATGTATACAATTCTTTCTTTGCATTAAATGTTAACCTTTATAAGATATTAACCTTTTTAATCCAAGGCATTCATTCATTCATTTTCCTTCGTCTTAGTTTCTGATTTATCAGAGATCGCCACAGCGGAATGAACCGGCAACTATTCCGGCATATGTTTTACGCAGCGGATGCCCTTCCAGCCGCAACCCAGTACTGGAAAACACCCATACACACTCATACACTACGGCCAATTTAGTTCATCCAATTCACCTATAGCGTATGTGTTTGGACTGTGGGGGAAACCGGAGCACCCGGAGGAATCCCACGCCAACACGGGGAGAACATGCAAACTCCACACAGAAACGCTAACTGGCCCAGCCGGGGCTTGAACCAACGACCATCTTGCTGTGAAGCGACAGTGCTAGCCACTGAGCCACTGTGCCGCCTAATCCTAGACAGTATCAGTATATTTCAATAAGAAATTTATTAAGAATTATTCCCTCTGTATTAAAATAAAAAGCAGCCGCATTTCAAGAGGCAACAAACATATTCATTTAGAAAAACATTCATTCCAGTGTTGCCAGCTTTGCGACTTTTCAGACTCTCCCCCCCACCCCCGGCGATAGATTTTCAAACAAGCGACTAGTGATAAATCTTGCGATTTATTTTGTGTTACTGGAGATTTTTATAGACTCTTATGTGTCCATACTGTACCGTTCCTACTCTTCTCAACGAGCTGCGGGTGATGCCGTCCGACCCTCCCCCACCTCAGAGCACTGACAGGTGGCCCAGTCCTAGTAAAGCAGTCTCTCCCACCTGCAGAGATGAATGTGAGGTATTTCCCTTGTACAATCAAACTGATCTGCTTCTCCGTTGTCTTAAATTTAACAATTTAATTTGACCGTTTATTCCTTTCTTGTTCACAATCACAGATATTTTGGTGACAGTTTCGGAACTTGTCAGAGTTTATTACATCTGAGAGATTACTACAAATTTACTACACATCTATACTGTATATACATTCATTCATTTTCATTTCGGCTTAGTCCCTTTATTAATAAGGGGTCGCCACAGCGGAATGAACTGCCAACTTATCCAGCATATGTTTGACGTAGCGGATGCCCTTCCAGCTGCAACCCATCACTGGGAAACATCCACACACACCCATTCACACACATACACTACGGACAATTTAGCCTACCCAATTCACCTATACCGCATGTCTTTGGACTTGTGGGGCAAACCAGAGCACCCGGATGAGACCCACGTCAACACGGGGAGAACATGCAAACTCCACACAGAAATCCCAACTGACCCAGCCGAGGCTCGAACCAGCAACCTTCTTGCTGTGAGGCGAACATGCTACCCACTGCGCCATCGTGAGGCCCACTGTAGTAATAAATTCGGTTACACTGACATGCATACATATAGCGCAGTGAAAATATAAATACCCCTTTAATAACCATAAGCTGTTAAACAAACAGAAACGGTTGGACGTGATGACGTCAGTAATATGCAAATTGACGTATGATGTAATCTAGCGACATTTGGCGACTTTTCGAGCAGAGCTTAGCTGCTTTTCGGTGAAGATAGTTGGCAACACTGATTCATTCAATATGATCCATTAATGTGTAACAGAAATATATTAACAGCCTGTTAAATAAAATAATTGTGAAAACTCGTCTCCATTTCAAATCTATTTTCAGTGGAAAATATATCAACATAAAGTAGATGAAAAAAAAAAAAACGTCTATTCATAACATCATGGCTATTAACTAAAGTAAATCATATTGTATAGCTGGCAAAAGCCATACAACATTGCTGATGTGGGCAAGTTATTAGAGGTGTAACAGAATGAAAATCTAGATATACCTAGGCATAACTGAATAATAAGAGCTCAGTATGGAAATGACATACCATGAGCCTCAAACACCATGTCAAATCCTGGTGAAAAACAGACCAATTGGAACAAAACACCAACTGTGATGTTCCACATGGGATCATTAATATGGATGGCTCCCGCAGAGCTTGATTGGTCACAACATTTCCTAGTGAGATTACCACCATTATCATTTCCTCCTTTGTTTTTTAAGTATCACACAGCCTATTATAACACATGTGTATATGGGACTTTCCAAGTACTGGGTTGCATCTGCTGCGTAAAACATATGCTGGATAAGTTAGCGGTTCATTCCGCTGTGGCGACCCCTGATTAATAAAGGGACTAAGCCGAAGGAAAATGAAGGATTGAATGTATATGGGACTATTATTTTGAAAAATATATAATCTCTTTTAACTGTTTAACGTGTATATTGTGAAATTTTCCATGTACTTTTGTAATGAGGCAACAGACACATGTAAACTATTTGAAGTATTTAATGCACATTTTTTATGCATCGTGTCATATCACTCAGCTCTTATTGTGATTTCTCTAGAGTAAAAGGATGGCAATAAACTTTTTATATCTGTTTATGTAGAAGTGGATATTAATTGCTGCCTGTGCCTGCAGACACATTAAACCCACAAAACACAACTCTAAACGCTTCCCTTTTGTCAGGCATAACTATAATTTAGCCTATTGAATGAGTGGGTTTTCTGATGGACGTCTGCTCCAGGATGGAGTAACATATTCTTTCTTATGACTTTCTTATGATTATTAATAGTTGAATTTGTTTTAAGGGCCTATATTATATGATGACCTTTATGATGAGGCTGCATTAATTAGGGCAACCGGAGCTTCGAACACTTCCCAAAAATCATTATAATTTAAATGGCATCTACACTTATGTTAGTCTGCTTTTTCCTCATCCTGAGTTCTCCATAATCCTGGACCAGGCCGTATCCTGAGCAGATGCTGTGGTGGACATAAAGGAGTGGATAGCATGAGACTGATTCCTCAAAGATCCCAGTGACAGACGAGTCTCTGCATTGATCCCGTGGACCAGCCTGAACACCCGCCGGTGACCTACTCAATCCTGCAGCTTCTCCACGATGGACGTCCAGCATTCTCTTCAATGAAGTTTTGTTCCTCGCCACTGGCTTGTTTTGGGACTTGTAGAGCTGCGCATCGATGGATTTGCTCTTCAGTGTTTGGACTTTCAGCAGCGGAAATTAAACCGCACTGAAATGAACTAAACTGAATTTCAACTCTGAAAACTGGGCTGACACAATTTTAATTTACTACAACTTCTATGTTAAGTTAAGCTAAATAAAGTTGAATTGAATGACCTTAGTGTCATCCCTCTTCAGTGTAAAACTGGAACGATACATGTGTCATTGCTTTTTCTGTATCTTTTGTATCTTCAGGCCCATTCAAGAGCTAATGGAGACCTCTCATGTGGAACTGGACGTTTGATGCTGCTTGAACAGCTGTCACTAGATGTGGATGTTACTGTGTGAAATAATTAATTCATTTAAAGGATTCTTTTACAAGAGGAGTTGTCTTTTTATTAGTCTGCTGTGTTTATTTGACCAGTTTTGGTAAGATAGCTGAGAGTTCTATTTGTTTTTACAGGTCTGGGGTCAGCTCTGAATAGTCTGAACTTTGGCTCCTGTCTCCATCCTATCTTGGAAGAAGATATGACCACACCTCTGCATACCTATTTGGAAATTGTCTATCTGTGTTTTAACCAATCAGGTTAAAGGACCTATGTTAGAGTATGTACAATATGTTGGAGTATAACTGATGTTGATTTGAGATTGTAAGCAGAGCAACCTACGAACTCTGTGCGAGTGCCGAAGCTGGCTTCTGCTGATCAAACTGCAAACTATCTTCAGTAAACTTTGTTTAATTGAAACTCTGACTCCAGGACTTCTTCATCTGACCGATCTTTGGTCACAAACACTATATTGTATTCACAACACATAACTCAGGAGCAGCAATGGAGGAACAGACTTAGTTGACTACAGATCCTAACACTCTTCTCCACTTCAGTTGTCATTTGACAAGGCCTCTACTCAGTTTGTTTAAATATATTTTAGACAACTGTAGTGTGGTTATTTTGCACGTGTATTTCAGAGGACATCACACTGTGTGAGCATCAGACACATGAGCTGAGGGTAGCATGGGAGCGGAGCTCATTAATTTTCACGACTCATCTAAATAAGTTAATAAAAACAAGCTTTTCATTCTTGGGCCAATTTCTCAACCCAGGCTCATTGCGGATACATACCCAGGTATACATTTCTAGGGACAGCAAAATACTTCGAACAGTTTCTGTTTTTGTAAAACTAGAGGGAGCTGTGTACGCTTTTTGATGACCTCAAATTTCTCTCGCATATCCTATTCTCGCGGAAATCCACCAGAGGGCGCGACATACACTTCAGCCGACCAGGCCAGCTTGCTGTCAACTGACTGAATGATCCACTAAGCCCCTTCCCTAAATCCAACCGATAGTGTTTTCAAAAGCAATCTAGAAAAAGAAAAGCCATCGTGGCCACGTGATTTCACTATGTTTTTTTTGCCGGAATGGTTTATTTTGAACCATTCTTTGCTTGACTTGAACCCTGTTGTCGCGGTCAACTGCACATTGCAACGCAGCAATCCACTGGACAAACTGGTAACACCGGAAAAGCCGTCCACATGGAGGTATATAGTCCTGGTAGCGCTAAAAAGAGCAGAAGACGTTGGCGGCATCATACCGCCCCATAGCGTTTGTTTTAAAGACGAAATGCAGCCAGAAATACCTCTGGCTACATAATTTGCGCTCTCCAGAAATGTAGACGGGTACATATTGTGAAGATATGATCTTCACCGATGAGAACGGCAGTACTGGCACACATACACGCACATATATACGCATACACTTACCCCAACCACGATGCATTCCCCTAGCTACTTCGCCTAGCAGATTAGCGGGTGCACACGCCATCTCGCTAGCCTACGGACATCTACACACTTTACTCTTGACTCTGTTATCACTCCCGGACTCACTACATATACATATTACACGCACACACTCCATACTTTATGTTTTAGGTTGTATTGTCTGACATTTTTGCTGAATGAGTGGACGGTAGTTGGATTCCTCGTCGCACCGGCAAAACTGAGCAGCGATCGGCGGCCGCTTATGACGTCATTACTGTGTCCAGTGGAATCTGATGAAACCATTGGTGTTGTCCTGCAGGAGTGTCACATATCTGTCTGTCCTGAAAAATGGAAGTTTTATATTAATATTTTGATTGTGGAAATATGATGTTTTTGTGTTTTTTTGAAAAAGAAGAACATTAATGAAAATATTACATTGACTGTGGAAATATGGAAAGCAAATTTGTTTTGTAAGGTTCAAAACTTACCTGTTAATGGTTGCTCCAAATAAGGGGCGGAGCCTGGCCTATAAAAGAGCAGGCCAGACTCCAAACCAGTGCTTGTTTACCAAGTCAGCGAGCGAGTTACTGAGGTACCGTGAGCGAATTTCCTAGTGGTTGTATTCTGTGGATACGTTGATTTTCGTTTTGTATATATGTGTTTAAATCCGTTTGATTTGTTTATTTGATTCATTTTTCTTGTGATTTTTTATTTATTTAATTTTGTGGTCATTCTTTTGGTACTTGTAAATATACTTTCACTTTCTGTGGATTCTACGACACTGTAAATAAACGTCACTTGCACTGACGTGCTTTCCTGGGTGCGCCATCATTTTTATTTTATTTTATTTTATTTTTATGGATTGAGCCTTAACACGCCTCCCAGTTAGTCTGACTGGACCCAGACGGGTTCAGGAGGATTGACT
This sequence comes from Danio choprae, assembly GCA_903798125.1. NCBI lineage: Eukaryota > Metazoa > Chordata > Actinopteri > Cypriniformes > Danionidae > Danio > Danio choprae. Next base: position 200,423 of record CAIGQW010053894.1, on the reverse strand, counting down.
GTACCACACATATCCACGATGACCTTGTGTTGCAATTTCTAGGGTCTAAATGGCCTTGTAAAACCATTTCGGGAGATTTGTTTGCTTTAGCTGGAACACATACCTTCTATGCAGATATCAGGGAACAATTTAAACAATGTATCAATGCATTCTATGGCATCTTTTATTGTTATATTTTTTACATTTAATTTTGGATGGGCATACACACAAATGTATTCAAATGACCTATGAAACGCAAAAAAGTAAACCGTGTGTAAATCTATAAATAAAAATAAGAAATAAACCTTGCATTTGTTTAATTGGTCTTTTGACCCAAAGTCACTGAGATACGAGCCTTGTTTCCAGAGACACACTTCGTAACGTTCACATTTCAGTGAGGTTTCTTTAGCCTGTGAGCAATCTGACAAAGACAACCGACCTATTATTTACTGTTATCAGTATTTCCAGTAGCTTTCAGTAGTCAGCTTCACTGATTTTAAAGGAAAGTGTCTAGCTTTAACAAACACAGATCAATAATCTATTTATCCATGAGTGATGGGAGGAGCAGTTCATTTTGCCAGGTGTAGTGAAATGGAAAATTCCTCCACACACAGCTATTTGTACAGCTATCTTTGTGGCGACCTTATCGACTTCTCGTTTAATACTGATCTAACAATCTGAATTTTCAGATGTACTTTTTTTATTCCTGCAGGCATGGTGGCTCAGTGGTTAGCACTGTCGCCTCACAGCAAGAAGGTTGCTGGTTTGAGTCTCGGCTGGGCCAGTTGGCATTTCTATGTAAAGTTTGCATGTTCTCCGTGTTCGCGTAGGTTTCCTCTGAGCTCTCCGGTTTCCCCCACAGTCCAAAAACATGGAGGATAGGTGAATATAATAAACTATATTGTATGTAGTGTGGGTGTGGGTGTTTCCCATATACTGGGTTGCAGCTGGAAGGGCATCCGCTGCGTAAAACATATGCTGGAATAATGGCAACCTCTGAAATAGAGACTAAGCTGAAGGAAAATTTATGAATGAATTTTATTTCTCTCATGCAAGTAATAAATGCCAGGTTTTACTACCTTAGTGGTGATACTTGGTTCTTACAGCATAAGTTAAACTAGAGAGAGAGAAATCAGTCTCAGATTGTCAATAAACCGTTTTTGCCAATATAAGACCTACGAATGATTAATGAACACCACCGTTTATGTCTCCATATGACAAACTTGCAAAAGACTCCCTGAAAGAATGGATCATTCCAGGTGAGCACTCCACTTAGATAAGACCCAAAGAGCTTTTCTGTTTACATAAAGTGTTGAGAATTTTCAAAGTGCATCTACATCCTCCCTCGTAAATCAGACTGTCAACACAAATCGAATTAGGCAGGTAGACTACAGCGATATGCCAGGCAGGTGGCTGGTCATCGCTCTCCTTTGATGGGGAAATTACATTTGACATCCACACAAACTATAAATAGACACACACACACACACACACACACACACACACACACACACACACAC
>CAIGQW010053894.1:184708-195298 GCA_903798125.1 Danio choprae | reverse complement strand
TCCTTTTTGTCTTTACATCATTCATCTTGGAGTTATATTTAACAAATCTGCCATTTTTATATTGGTTTCACCTTACAGGAGCAGCAGAAGAACAATCATTTCCGATCTTTACAGTGAATGTTCTACCTGTTAATTAGGAATGGAACCAACATAAAGTCGCTCCGCTTACCCCATCATACTCTACCACTCAAGACGCTCTAATGCAGGCGTGTCCAAACTCGGTCCTGGAGGGCCGGTGTCCTGCATATTTTAGTCCAAGCCCAATTAAATACACCCGAACCAGCTAATCAAGCTCTTTCTAGGTATACTAGAAACTCCCAGGGAGGTGTTGAAGGAAGATGGAGCTAAACTATGCAGGACACTGGCCCTCCAGGACAGAGGACACCCTGATCTAGAGTATTAGAAACAAATGTGTTGGGCATTTTACTTACTTTGATGTTAATTTATTCAGCTTAGTAAAACAAGATGTTGTGCTTCAAGGCAAGTCCAGGTTAAAAAAGGATGTCCAATTTACCAAACCTTTTTACAAAATCTACCATATGAACAATACTAGGATCTATTAGTTGTGTAAATGTAGTCATATAGAGAATTATTCAGCTAAAACTGAAGATGTATTCCAGCAGTGGGCTTTGAAAGGTGTTGATTTTGTGCGTTTTATGCATAGGAGCAGAGGTGTCCAAACTCGGTCCTGGAGGGCCGGTGTCCTGGAGAGTTTAGTGCCAACCCTAATCAAACACACCTGAACCAGCTAATCAAGCTCTTACTAGATATACTAAAAACATCCTGGCTGGTGTGTTAAAGCAAGTTGGAGCTAAACTCAGCAGGACACTGGCCCTCCAGGACCGAGTTTGGACACCCCTGCTCTAATGCTTTTGTTCTTTTTGTTTTGTTTTTGATTAGATGCTATTTCTTTTGGAGCCATTAGTTCAGTCTTCACTTTCACACACTTCCTCAGATTATTCAACCCTCTTGATCTGCAAGCCATTCTGCTGCTGTTAACGAAAGTTTATTTTCAAAAGTATTTATTTTCAGCAGTAAACTATTCAAAACGTTTAATATATATATATATATATTTATGTGAATCAGAGAACATAAAGGTAGGATAAAACTTAGAGAGCATCAAGTAGTCTCTAACCATGCTTTTTCTTAAACATCCTCGATTTTCTGGTAAAACATTTTTTTAGATATGTGAAATATATATGTATATAACAAAATACATAAATTCCATATATGTTTCTGAGAAATGTTAATATCTACATGTATCCATGGTGTCAGTGTTCTGTCGTGTCATGTGCTTTTGTTGTGATCATGTGCTCCCTTTGTCCTTTTCCCGCCATCGTCAGTGTTAATTTATCCCACCTGTGTTCATCCCTGTGTCTCATCTGTTTAATCATCTCCTCTTGTATTTATACCCTTCCGTCTGTGTCCTTCGTTGTCCGGTATTGTATTGTCTCAGCGTCGTTGCCCTGTCTGAGTGTCCTGTCGTATCCAGTGCCTTTACCCTGTAAGTGTTTGTTCAATAAATCCGTCTTTTGTTAAGTATCGTGTTCCCATCTCATCATGTCTACCAGCAGCGTGTTGTTACACATGGAGCATCTAATGCAATAAAACAATCTCTAAAGCTTTTGTGAGACCAGTTTGGATTTGGCCATATCTGTTGAAAATCTGGGTAAATGTATATATTGTATATGTAGCAGCTCAAGATATTTTCGTCTTGTTGTAGGGTTTCTCCAAGGCTTAACCTTGTTATAACCTTTTTTTCCTCACCCTAGCATACAAATAGATGACTTAAAAGCAGCCATGTTGAATATAAAAGTTGATTATTTCTAACTTTTTATGCCACTAAACTGTTACATCTAAACAACAGTCTGTTATCAGTCTGCGGGAGGTTAAATCATTTTGATTGCAACTGTACATCAAAATTCGTTGTTCCATAAGAAGAAGGAATGCTACGTAGTATCTTACTTACTTACTTACTCCCAAACTTGGTTGTTAGCCAAATGCTCAACCCCCAACCTGCAGGACCAGGGCATATGCTACGGACAATTTAGCTTACCCAATTCACCTGCACCACATGTCCTTGGACTGTGTAGGAAACCGGAGCACCCGGAGGAAACCCACACGAACATGCAAACTCTACACAGAAATGCCAACTGATTGAGCCGGGGCTCGAACCAGTGACCTTCTTGCTGTGAGGCAACATTGCTACCCACTCCGCCACCATGTCGCCTACATAGTGTCATTAGTTGTATTTAAAATGAGATTTTCTACCTCTCTGTCCTTGTAATGTTTACACCCCCCTTTCTCTTCTCGCTCCTACAGTCCCGTCAGACGCCCGAGGGCGAGTTCCTCCCCCTGGATCAACTGGAGCTGGATGTTGGCTTCAGCACCGGAGCGGACCAGCTCTTTCTTGTGTCGCCACTCACAATCTGTCACGTGATTGACACTAAGAGCCCCTTCTATGAACTTTCACAACACTCCATGCAGACAGAACAGTTCGAAATTGTCGTGATTTTGGAGGGTATTGTTGAAACAACTGGTAAGTTTCTTTTATTTTATTTTAATCCATTTTCTAGTCAATAAGCTACTGTAGGATCAAATAAAGACTGGAATATACTGCACTACTTTTACACAGATTCAAAGTCATGCTGTGTGAAATTAGTTCTGACGACGATGACCTACAGCCAATTAGAGAGCAAGAGACAGGGCATCGAAGTTTGGGGAGGAGTTATTGATTACGAACTCTGAATATACCTTTACAATAGCATTAGCTTTACAATAACATTCAACAGAAAGAAAGCAGAAACCTTTATTTATTGACCTTCAACTCTCTTAGCAGAACGCACAATCCATGTTTCCTCATCTCCCCTCCTTAACATTTAGTTTCTTTCCTTTTTTTTTGCCCTTTTCACAAACAATTTGTATTGCAAATTTACTTAAGGGTACCATTTTGCAGTCTTGTGTGATAATTTTGATCTCACGTGTGAGTTATTGCATTGTCACTTCATGTGTGTATTTGTGAGGCAGAGATTTGTCGACGATTGTTTCTGTTGTAGTCATTCCGTGTGTAACTGCAAATATGACACAACGAAGAAACCCAGGAAATCAAGCAGCAGATTTAAAGGTGCTGTATGTGTTTTTGACTCTTCTAAAGCATAAAAAAGACCATAATATGTTTGCAGATATTTAAGAAACATGCCAAGTGAACATTCTTGTTTATCAGAAAAAACAATGCTGAAGTCAGTTACTCTGCTTTGAAAATGAGTTACGTGTCAGAATGGCTGTCTTTGTTTTGGTTTTTTTAACCCGCCCACTGCCAGTTTAGCCAATTATATTTCAGCACCCCAGGTTGCCTTGATGGAAAACTGCGTATTTCATTCATTCAGTCAGGGGGGCTCTCAAAGCATGCGTCTGTGACCAAAATGCAACCTTCGGTGGACAGTAACAGTCCCGAAATGAGAAGCAGAGGTGGTTATTAATTAGCAAATAATATAAATATTACGAACGTAAACATTGGGTGAGCAGTTTATGTTGTAATCCCATGTCCCAACAACACGCTTCGTGACGAGATTTGCAGTGATAAGCAATTTGGCTGTTTTGAGACACGCAACACAACAGAAATTTAAATACAGCCATTCAGAAGGACAGAATATATGTGCACTTACTGCACTCCAACAAAATGGTAAGGTTTATAACCTAATTAATGTATATTAAACCTCTTTAACATTATTATATGTACATGCCGAATCACTTATACGTGTTGGTTTGCCTTATTTCACAGTTTTAAAGTTAAATTTCAATTGGTTTATTTTATTTTTAAGATCTGAGGTGAACTATCTGCTGCTGCTTTCAGTAGTATGGCAATAAATGTCATGTAAAAGGGCATTCAAACTCACATTATTAGCATTTAACACTGAATCAAACACATGAGGTGTACCTGAGGTGATCATTGTCAGTTTTCTGTTATTCAGCTGCAAGAAATAGAAACCGTTTCTAAAATATAAATTTCAGGTGTTGGTTAGAACAAAAACTCCTTTTAATATGGAAAACATTCCTTGTATCGCGTGCCGTTGCTTTTATTTAGAACACGACTTAAATCAGCCTTTAGGCTTGATAGGCACGCTGTTGATGTCGTCAATCTGGCAACCTGCACTTGCATGTGTTTTGAACCAGGGGTGCAATACCTAGTTCAACCACTGGGTGTCAAACTTACAAACTGCACGTTTAACAGCAACTTTTGATTTACCACTAGAAATACAGAGGTGGTCATTATGACCATTTTTAATTTTTGCAATTGAATAACTTTTCTGTTGAAATAAAACACACATATCTATAATTCCCTGACTTGTACAAAAAATGTGTATATTTCCTTCTAACATTGTTATTTATTAAAATTACAAAACACAAAAATGTTCTGATTATTTCTATCTAGACCTACCATAGTGGTCAAAATGGCCGCATACATTTCAGCTGTCTGCTACTTTTCCCCGTGACTTTAAACATGCGTGTCTCTGTTGCCTAGCAACTTCCTGCTACCAAAAACATAACTTTCTGTTTGCGAAATCATAACTTTACTTCAGAGATGTCTTTCAAAACAGCACATTCAGTGCCGCGAAAAAGCCTTCTCCCCTGTTTGAGAAAGTAAGCAATGAAAGTGAGTCGCTGACATTCACATGTGGTCTAGCGTAGCCTAACTATACATTTATAATTGTATTACCAAAAAAGATCGTATTTTTATGGTGATGACTTAATTAAATATGGCGACAGACATTCAAAGCTTAATTGTAATATTTCAATAGAAGCTTTAAATGGAAATATGACGCGACAATCTAACACAATCTCACGACGATTCGTAACTTTTTGATTTAGTGGCTAATTCGTATGAATTTGTACAATCTCATTTGTACTATTTAGTACGATTTGCTCATCCCGCAATATGGGTTGGGTTTAGGGGAGGGGTTGGGTGCCACACGTCCTTTTTAAAATCGTAAAACAAAATTTTCGTATGATTGAATTAGCCACTAAACTGACAAAACGTAAAATACTTACGTTTCCTCGTGAGATCAGGATGGACAATCCAACGTCTTATATGAGAACGTTAAGAATGACAACTATGGCAATTCTAGTAGTTATAGAATTATGCTAGTTCCAGTGTTAACATGACTAATAATCACACCACTGTGGAATCGTCTTACAAAAGGATTCATATCACACTCACACTCGAAGTTATGAAGTGAGTTTGGAGAAAATTGACACAAACAGGTGCCAAATTGCAGAATCACATCAAGTAAATGGTCTGTGATTTTTGGATAGCTTGTCAGTGAACTCAGGCTTTGTGTAGGAAACACTGCTCCATCTGAAAGCAGGTGCTGGAGATTTACAGCTGACTACAGAACCGACTTTAATGCACATGATAACCACGTTTGATGGATTGTAAAAACTTTAGCGTGAACAGCAGCAACTAAACGCTACCCCAGATAGTCATGCAGTGTGAAAACAATTTTGATCCAACAATTTAGAAAATTGTGCAGTGTCTCAAACTTTTTTGAAAACGTTTTTACGGACAATTGTTTGATGTCCGCAGACTTTCCAGGGCCCTATCAAACACCCGGCACAATAAGGCTCAAGACGTGTGTGGCGCTATTTGTTGCTATTTTCAGACCAGCGCAACCCTAATTTTCACATTTTGAGCCACGTTGTTTAAATAGCAAATCCATTTGCGCCACTTTGTGTACTTATGGGTGTTCCGGTCTAGAAAGGAGGTGTGTTAAGGCGCCTTGTTGGTGCGTTGCTATTTTGAGGAACTGAAATAGACCATTGACCAACTAAATGCTGGTCTAAAGTCCAGCGCAGAGCCCGTTAATTATGCGCCTATGCTGGTCCAAGCGAATATTATTTATTATATGCATATTTTTATTTGTTTTAATAAAAACAAGTTTAGATTTGTCCACCTGTCGGGTTTTAGAGACGTATGCATCACCATATGGGGCATAAGAATAGGACATGTGTTTGGATATAACTTTGTTTTTCTGACCACACTTCGTTATTATTGATCATTTATTCGTTTGCTGGAAATTAGAACTGAATTTAGGAATAGTTTTGAAACAAATCTTTGCGCTTAACAAACAAAATTAATTATGTAGGCTAATGGATGTCAGTGGAGTGAGTTTCCACCATTTCCTTACTCCATGAAAGTAAAGAAGTAAAGTAAAGAGTAGAAGTAAAGTAAAGAGAAAGTAAAGAGGCCGAATGGAGGAGGCTCGTTCTTTATCCTTACTGCAGATGGTCTGTTTACCTTTTTCTCGCAAATGAAGCGTTCAGTTTTTCCACTTTCAAAGTCCGCCATGTAAATAGCAAATGCGCCATGGCGCGACGCAACTGACTCTTAAAGGGAATGGGAGATGAGACTCTATTTGGATTAATGCACGTTATGCTCAAAACACAGCCAAAAATCATTAAGAGAATAAGCACAACCCTGTTAGACCATGTGCTGGGGCGCAAACCATATTTTTCCATCTTTAAAATAGAAAGAGTGGATTCTGATATGCTCTTAATGCTTTTGCGCCATGCGCTTTAGACTTTGCGCCTAGATCATTAAAATAGAGCCCTTACAGGTGTCAATTCCAGTTCCTAGAGGGCCGCAGCTCTGCACAGTTTAGTTCCAACCCTAATTAAACACACCTGATCAAACTAATTGAGCCCTTCAGACTTGTTTGGTGTTGAAGCATAGTTGGAACTAAACTGTGCAGAGCTGCAGCCCTCCAGGAACTGGAATTGACACCTGTGCCTTAGAGTTTCAAACATTTGATATTTTAGAACATATATTTTTTCATTTATCATGCATCTTACACCAAAGTAGCAGATGTTTCTGTCTGCACTGAAGTCAAAATGGGTATGATGCCCAGTTTTGTAATATATTTTCCGATTTTAAAGGTTGTTTCCAGCATGAAGCTGCATGCACCAGAAAAAAGGACATTGTACTAGCTGTTCACATCCTTTTAAGGCGAGTTACTAAAACAGGAGGCATGGGGTATCTCACTGGCCCTGAAGTGAACATAATTGATTGTGTTCTATTGATCAGCAAATGAAGTGTGATTGTAAACATGCTGTTTGGGGACACTGGTAAAACCAGTCTCTAGCAGAGTGTATCCCTTATCATGAAAAGCAGGACAAACAGATAACAAGGGTCAGTAGTTTAAGCACATCTTTAAGTTCTATAGTATTCCACCCTGATTTTTGTATGTAATTTAGTTCTCATTTTGCAAATCTGTGACCTTTTTTAAGCAAAACGGATTATTTTAAAGCTTGTCAATTGCAGACAACTATCAAGTTTCACAACTGAATGCTGTTTATTTGTGCAACTGTATGTTTTATATTGGAATATGATCAAATAGGAAACGTTCATATTAGACATTTGGAGGTGGGCATGTCAGATGTTGTTCAACAGTTTGGTTATTAATAACATGTCAGCTTAATGACACTGCCTACATGTTTGCAGATCACATTAGAGCTATTCTTTGTCATTTTGTTAACAACACGACAGGAAGTCTCAGCTGCAGATCTCTTTTCCAATTTTCGCATTATCTTCCTCCAAGAATGGAAGAATTGTTGGTAATTTGGCTCTAGGTGGGCAGTAACAGAGCCAAAATCTTGTTTTTGAACAAAATAACTGAATTTTCACACACACAAATGAATGCACATTCACATTTGTTTCACTATATTAGCGATATACTATATTAGGCATTGTATATATATCCATGGTTTTTATATAAGGTATATACACTCACTGGCCACTTTGTTAGGTACACCTTACTAGTACCCTTTTGCCTTCAGAACGGCCTTAATCCTTCGTGGCATAGATTCAACAAGATACCTGGAAATATATCTCAGAGATTTTGGTCCTTATTGACATGATAGCATCACGCAGTTGCTGCAGATTTGTCGGCTGCACATCCATGATACGAATCTCCCATTCCACTACATCCCAAAGGTGCTCCATTGGATTGAGATCTGGTGACTGTAGAGGCCATTTGAGTACAGTGAACTCATTGTCATGTTCAAGAAACCAGTCTGAGATGATTCGCGCTTTATGACATGACGCATTATCCTGCTGAAAGTAGCCATCAGAAGATGGGTACACTGTGGTCATAAAGGGATGGACATGGTCACCACCACCAGCAGCCTAAACCGTTGATACAAGGCAGGATAGATCCATGCTTTCATGGATTAGTTTTTATAACTTATGGCTATTTTTTCTTTTTTAAAGCCTAGTACAATCATGATTTACAGTTTATTTAGAAAAGCTAAGGGATTGTACTCAATGCTGCATTAATTATAACAACATCCCTTAGCTAGATTTAAGATAATTACAACAAAAAAGGCTAATTAAAAATTATGTTTTACCGAGTGTGTTTTTTTGGTAGGGTGGTACAATAGCTCAGTGCGTAACACCTCACAGCAAGAAAGTTAAACCAGAAGGCCTTTCTTTGTAGAATTTGGTGAATTGGATAAACTAAATTCGCTGTGGTGTATGAGTTTATCTGACTAAAAGAGTGTATGCGTGTTTCCTAGCACTGGACTGGTTAAACCAACGCTATCTTGTATGATCTCGTTCGTTCAATTTAGTATGATTTGCTCATCCCCCAATAGGCCTATTTCACAAAATGGCGATCGAGGCCGGAAGTAGGGAAAACTTTGTTCCGAAAGAAACAAAGTGCAATGACGGAGACTAAGAGTAACCAATCTTGCAGCGTACCTTTTTGTACCAATTCGAAAAAGAAACAGCCGTTTTTGTCGTTTCATAGCTTTCCTAGCGATGAAACTATTATGAAAAGGATTTGGGCTATTCAGAGAGATGAGGGGGTGGAATTTACTGTGAGGAAGGGCAGCACTTCTGTGTGCTTTTATATGTTTCTATGTATACATGTATGTATGTGTGCGTATTAAATATTTATTTATGTTTATTAAAAAATAATCATTTTATGCAATCCTGTTACTCCTAGCTGCAGGTGGTGCTGATTCTGCTAACTACACTACGCTTGTTGTTAACATTGAGATAACGTTAGGTGCATTATAAAGAATGATTTGCTGAATTCTGAATGCGTTTACCTCAAGCTGATGTGGTTCCTCATGCTTTCTTAGCGACCTATAGCACCCTGCCCCTACTTAACACTTTCCCTAAAACTCTGTTTGAGACTGAAGTGTCCAAACACACATAAACAGTTATTAACAACCAGTTTTAAATTCGCCTGTTATGCCAGCTTATCTTAATATGATGCATAACGTTACCTTGATAATCAAAAATGAATTGCTCAAAGAAGAATTTATAACCCTTGTCCAATTATGATCGCCTCACGTCTCCCTGGAAACAGTCAACAAAACAGACAACATCTGCGATTCGTAAAGTAGGTAAGTTTATTAATGACTGAGAAAGAACGAGTTCACACTCCATTCTGAAAATGAATGAATGAGAGGCACGACCGGAAAAACGTTTTCCCTACTTCCGGTCTCGGACGCCATTTTGTGAAATAGGCCTATAGCGGTTGGGTTTAGGGGTGGGGTTTGGTGCCACGCCTCCTTTTAAAAATCATACTTTTTCATAGGACTGAATTAGTCACTGACAAAACAGTGAGAAAATGTACATTTCCTTGTGAGATCAGGTTGGTAAAACATATGCCAGAGTAATTGGAGGATCATTCTGTGGCGAGTGAGTGATTGCTTTCTGGTACCTTGCAAGGTTATTTTATTAAGACTAAAACTATTGGTCAAAAAAAAAAAACTAAATTAATTAGTTTACTAAAATTCATTTATTTATTCATTTTCCTTCGGTTTAGTAGCTTATTTATTAGGGGTCACCACAGCAGAATGAACTGCCAACTATACCAGCATATGTTTTACGCAGCGAATGCCCTTCCAGCCGCAACCCAGTACTGGAAATCTCATACACTCTCACATTCACACATGTAATCATACGCTAGGGATAATTTTGTTTACCCAATTCACCTATAGCGCATGTCTTTGGTCTGTGGGGGAAACCGGAGCACCCTGAGGAAACCCACATGAACACAGGGAGAACATGCAAACTTCACACAGAAATGCCAAATGGTCCAGCCGGGACTCGAACCAGCGACCTTCTTGCTGTGAGGCGACAGCGCTAACCACCGAGCCACCATATCACCCCATGAGTAATTCATTGTAATCCATTATAAACGGATCGTTCAGCCAATGACACAAATGATTTGTTCAGCAAAATCATTCAGGAGGAAAATATAGCCATGTTGATCGGAGATGAAGACTTGTTCTGAGCTTTCTTTGTTAAGAATTATATTTATGAGTGAAACAGAAGACAGCCGAATCTAAAATGTAACTGGCTCAATTTGTTGAACTTTGGCATTAAATCAGTAAGTCTCTATTTGCAATCCTAATCACACAGCAGAATTATTTTAATGAATGAGTTTCAAATGGCCATTTTAAGCTCCACATTTTTCAGAGCTGCAAATCTCTAATAGTGGAAGGATGACAAAAAGAACAGGGTGATTGCACACTCTCTCTCTCTCTCTCTCTCTCTCTCTCTCTCTCTCTCTCTCTCTC
>CAIGQW010053894.1:127833-174702 GCA_903798125.1 Danio choprae | reverse complement strand
TGCATTTAGAGCCGGAAAAAGATTTGATCCGTTCATTTCTCGAGTCCGCGGTTTGAGTCGTCTCTCTTTACATGCTGTCACAAACGACTCAAAAACCAGAAGACTCGAAAGGTGAAGATTCTTGGTCGGTGTCTTGTGAGAACTCAGGCTCGATTTGCTGGCAGGGCTGGGTGGTGCAGAGCTGCAGCTGAAGATTCTGGGAGAGCGGGGCTCTGGCTGGAGTTGTTGTTGGTTTGTTCTTTCCATATAAATGGTGCAGTGCTATAGAGCTGGAGCTAGCGCGGGAAGCATTCTTCAAGACGAAGATCTTTTTTGGTGGCTGAGAAATCTGGAGGAAGTGGAGCGAGTAAGTCTTCAGCCTCTTGTTGGAGCCTCGGACTCGGCGAGGAGGCCTGGCGGGGCTGAATTGAGCTGGCCAGCGGCTTGGTTCTCTGGGAGAGCGGGGCTCTCAGAGGAGTTGTTGTTGTTGTTGCTACGGTTGTCCATGGTGGATCAAGATTGCTTCAGCGGAGCATGACTTCGATGAAGCTGCTTCTTTAAAATGAAGATGTGTCATATGTTGTGTCATACGTGAAATAGGCCTAGTAGTTGAGTCTTGTTGGTAATTGAGTTTTGTTTGCTTAAAGCTCTAAGGTTTGTTTCAAAACTATTTCTAAATTCAGATCTAATTTCCAGCAAATGAATAAATGAACAATAATAACGTGGTCCATATATAAAGTTATATCCAAACACACATCCTATTCTTATGCGCCAAATGGTGATGCATACCATACATCTCCAAAACCAGACATGTGGACAAATCTAAACTTGTTTTTATTAAAACAAATATAAATATGCATATAATAAATAATGCTACTAATAACATTAACATTATACAAGTGCAGATTGTCATGAATAAACTGAAAAAAGCCCAGCCGAGGTGAAGAAGGCATGGAGGCAGTGGTTTTTATATTGATGTAGAAAATGATAATTTTTGTAACATTATAATCCTTTAATTTTTTTTCATATGTAAAGATGTGTGTATTGCTGTATAGCCTGTGTGTGTATTAAGCAATGTGTATGCGTTTGAACCTGCTTGGGTACAACTAACGCGATCTGCGCTAGACTTTAGACCAGCTTTTAGTTAGTCAATGGCGCCATCTCAAAATAGAAACGCGCCAACAATGCACCTTAACACAGCTCCTTTTCAGACCAGCACACCCATGAGTCCACAAAGTGGCGCAAATGGATTTGCTATTTAAACAATGTGGAGCAAAATGTAAAAATGTAGGGTTGCGCTAGGTCTGAAAATAGCAACAAATCATGCCATACACGTCTTGTGTCTTATTTCGCTGGGTGTAGGATAGGGCCCTATGTCACAATATGTCACAAAATGTAAAAAAAACTATTTAATAACCAAACAAAAATAGCATGTCCTCTTCACACAACACACATAAAGCTTCATTCACACACATTTTAAATTTAAGTTCAAGTAAATTAATAAAATGTGTATTCCATTCTAAACATTGTTTTAACCAAGGCAATAAAAATGTCAACATTTCTATCTTTTCCCCTTCAGAAGCAATTGGAGAGAGAGAGAGAAAGAGAGAGAGAGAGAGAGAGAGAGAGAGAGAGAGAGAGAGAGAGAGAGAGAGAGCAATAATTGCAGCTGATGTTGTTCAGTTGTGTAAATAAGTTGTTGTCATTTCAGGGACATGCTCATGTGATTTTACATTCATGAATGATGCGATTATCTCACCTGCATTGCAAGCGTCTGGAATCCAGTCAGTAATGCTTGAAAAAACAACAACATCCTTTTATGTTCTTTATATGGCAATATTGAATACATTTACAAACAAAAACTCTTAATGGGGGTGACACTGTGGCTCAGTGGCTAGCACTGTAGCTTCACAGCAAGAAGGTTGCTGGTTCGAGCCCCGGCTGGGTCAGTTGGCGTTTCTGTGTGGAGTTTGCATGTTCTCCCCGTGTTCGTGTGGGTTTCCTCCGGGTGCTCCGGTTTCCCCCACAAGTCCAAAGACATGCGCTATAGGTGAATAAGCACTTTTCCAACTGTCAGAATCTGGCAGCGTTCAGCTCGCATTTCTGCAGCACACAAACACTTCAGGGCACACATGCACTGACTGCGCCAACTGTTGTGTATTTATTTCCTGGAGCTAACAAAAACTTCATCGACCAAGCCTGTTCTGGTCGACTAGCAATTAGTCGACTATTAGGCGGGCAGCCTTAATTGTCAGAGTCTGATTAGGGCTCAGAATAATAGTGACACTTCTGGAACAAACTTGAGAGAGTCTGCCAGCCACAGCACACTGGGCCAGCTAACCAATCAGAGCACATTTCACATTTTGGAAGGAGTATCTTAATAAAAAAAAGAACCTAAACAGAGTGTTTGACAAGAGATGTGCTAAAATAAAATAGGTTTAAGAAAAGTGTATTTTAGAAACAATCAACCAGTTAAACTTATTGTAGTACACCAAACCAAAATCTCAAAATTCTTTTAAAAGGGGGGCATAATAGGGCCAGTGTTGCCAAGTCCATGGTTTTCTCACTAAAACCATGGACTTTTGATGAGTAATCAATAGTTCTGACATATATCTTAACCCCACACCTCCACCTCACCCCCCTTTTTTATTGGCCATTTGGCTACTTTTGACTGCGACACAATGGCTTAGTGGTTAGCATTATTGCCTCACAGCAAGAATGTCTCTGGTTCGAGTCCCGACTGGGCCAGGTGGCATTTCTGTGTGGAGTTTGCATGTTCTCCCCGTGTTGGCGTGGGTTTCCCCTTGGTGCTCCGGTTTCCCCCACAGTCCAAAGGCATGCTCTATAGGTGAATTGAGTAAACTAAATTGGCCGTAGTGTATGTGTGGGAATGAGTATGCATGGGTGTTTCCTAGTACTGGGTTGCAGCTGGAAGGGCATCCGCTATGTAAAACATTCATTCCGCTCTGGCGACCCTTGATGAATAAAGGGACTAAGCTGAAGGAAAATGAATGAATGGGCTACTTTTGTTGTGAAAACCTGGCAACCCTGAATAGGGGCCCATTGTTATGCTACACCTGTCAGACACCCCAAAAAGCTGAAAAGGAATGCTCATTTTGCTCCTTTTTTTCATGAACTCCCCTGCTGGACAACCTCATTTACTCTGTCTCTCTCAATCTATCCCAGTGACACTCTACATAGTAATGTCTTCTCTCTTCTTCAGCTTTACCTATATGGAAAGCAAAACCTCTCTAGAGGAAAAAGTTCTGGTCTGGATGTGCAGGAATCAATAGCCTTTGCGATTTCCAGAAAGTTTCTTCGCATCTGTTTGAGTAATTCCAGTGTTCATTTATATATTTCCAGGCCTGCCATGCTAAATAGGACATGGGGATGTATTTTTATCATGATTGTATCATACAAATAAATAAATTAATAAATATAACAAATGGAATGACATCCTGCAGCTCTGTATATTGTTAAAGGACATTTTTAATGGGACACATTAAGGACAGTAACATTTGAATAATCTCTTGAGAGCTGTTATATTAAGTCAAATGTAGATTCATCAAATGTCAAAGCTTTCACTATTAACAGTAATGTGATTGTCTGGGAATTGAGAGCATGGTAATCAATGCAGGGCTATAAACTGCTGTCTTTCTTAGCAACAAAGAAGAAGCTTAAAGCGATAGAGCAGCATTTCTCAATCCTTGTCCTCACTCTTTTCACTTCAGAAGTTTATTCTGTTTCAGCAAGAAGTGCCCTGCAAAATGTACTTCACAGGATATTCTGATATATCTTTAATTTGAAGGGAGCATAGACGTTTAATTCGAATGGCATTTTATTGTGTGATATGTGAATTTATATTGTATTCATTTACCGAAGTAATCTCATACTTCACGCTTTTCTTCTAAGAGGACGCTGCAGGCAGAATCGTTGTATAAATCCATGAACAAACATTCTAAAGTAAAACAAAGGTTTCTCATGCTCTAGTAGAGAGCAATGACTGAGAAAGGGCTAGAGAGCAGTGCACACTGTGTAGGAATGTGCCAATCAGAACACAGTTCAATGCATTGAGCTCATCTAACAAGTTAGTTATATAAACCAGATGTGTTAAATAAATGACAAATGAAAAATATGCAGATCGGTATGGTGCAAGAACCTGGATTGAAAAACACTGCTCTAGAGGAAGTTGGTTGAATGACGGTTGAATAAACTATTGCTTTAGATATAACTATTATAACTATTATAACTAACTATTGCCTCATTGATGTACTCCTCATTGGTGCAATTTTAGGATTTTTTAAATGGGGTGGCACAGGGGGACCAAGAATCAGGTAGGAGGGCTCATGGGAAAAGTAACTTTATAAGTGATGTTTCATTGTAAATATATTGCTAAAGGAGCTGTTGACATGAAGTTGATCCAAATTTTTGGGAGGAACCCATAAAATCCAAACATACAAATAAAACAAAACAATTTCAGAATTTTTTTTTTTTATGCGTAATAACAATAGAATGACACAATTATAAGGTACTGAACTACTGAGTTCAATTAAATTCATCTTTATTTCTATAACACTTTTACAATGTAGATAGTTTCAGTTTACTAGAACTTCTATGTTAAGCTGCTTTGACACAGCATCAGTCCAGTATTCAGAGCTAAGTTTAGTTCTTTTCAGTGTGGCTTAATTTTCGCTGCTGAAAGTCCAAACACTGAAGAGCAAATCCATCGATTCACAGCTCCACAAGTCCCAAAACCAAGCAAGCCAGTGGTGACAGTGGCGAGGAACAAAACTTTACCAAATGACAAAAGTGAAGGAAAAAAACTCAAGAGAAACCGGGCTCAGTTTGGCACGACCATTTCTCCTCTGGCCAAGCTTCCTGTGCAGAGCTGCAGTCTAGGCGCCAGGGCTGGAGAACGCTGGACGTCCATCGTGGAGAAGCTACAGGTGTGAGTAGGTCACCAGCGGGTGTACAGGCTGGCGCAAGGGATCAACGCAGAGACTCGTCTGTCACTGGGTCTTTCAGGAATCAGTCTCATGCTCTCCACTCCTCCATGAGTGCCACAGCATCTGCTCAGGATACAGCCTGGTCTAGGATTATGGAGACCTCGGGATAATGAAAAACAGACTAACATAAGCATAGATGCCGTTCAAATTGTAATGTCTTTTGGGAAGTGTTCCCGGCTCCGGTTGCCGTAATTAATGCAGCCTAACAATCCTTTAGTGGATTTGGATGAAATGTATTTTATACATTGTATAAAAGCTTTTTTTTGGTAAGGACAGCATCAAGATGCATTTTCATTCCTCTCATATGCAGAATGGTGTCGTTTACATTGCTCAGGTGTGATTTTTTTTTTTCCCCCATACTTCAATAGAGTCTAAAAATGTTGAGAGTTCCATGGGTCTTGTCTATGAACACTGATCTTTAGTTCTTATTATCTATTGGATTCAGGTAAGGTGATTGGTGGGCCATTCTAGCAGCTTTATTTTATTTTCTGAAACCAGTTGAGAGTTTCCTAGGCTGTGTTTGGATCATTGTCTTGCTAAAATGTCCACAATGGTATGATCCTGAAAATGGACAAGAGATATATCATGTACCCTGTTAGCAAGACACATGTAGACACATATCTATGGCACAGGCCCATGTCATACTGTTATAACCTCATTGCTTGCTGAGCAAATTCTGGAAGTATTTGAGAAGGATCTTTTCTTGGCTTTCTGTTAGCATCGGAACTTATCTTGAGGCATTTAGAAGTAATTACTTTATTGGTGGATAGGATGTCGACAAAGACATACAATTAACAAAACAGTCTGTTGCCCAATGTTGAATATCACAACTTTTTCAAGCACACAGATGGGTTGTGAAGGGAAATAAAGTGTGAAGATGGTTTCTTTGGAAGATGTAATGTTTTTACCTGCAGAATCAGAATCTATGCAGTTTATGTAGGCTATGTTGATGGGTTATTACAATGACATGCAATTTAATTTATGGAAATGTATTGGATACTGTCATATGGTGATTGATTGAGTATACAGGCTGAAAGTCTTTCAGAGATGACCAATGACATTACCATATATCGTCATCTGTTGTCGCAGGAAAGTCCTTCACAATAAGCTCCTTCTGAGTCCTTCACAATAAGCTATGATTGATGTGGTTTTATTCCACCCATTGATGACTGATGGGGTGCAGAATTTATATGTGCAATCGAAGACTGAAGAGTTTCCCTGACCGAGGTGGTAAATCATGCACAAAGAGTGAACCCATAGTCTGTCTGAAGATTTTCTTAAATAGTTGGTGGCACAACCTGATTTTCAGTCATGCTCAGGTCAGCATATTTTATTGAACATCATAAACTTAACCCTACAAGTAAGTTATTACTATAATGCAGAGGAAAATAATGGATGCATAGTAATTATGTCAAAACATTTTACCCTGACATAAACTAAATATTTTGTACCTCAAATCCGACTGGTTGATTGTAATGCTGTTTCAGGGTCAACAAAGATGTTGATCCAGGAACACATTGCCCTTGGTAAAATCAGGTGCTGGTTGGTGAGTGCCATGAGTGAGGTGCCGTCAGCATCCTAGTATAAAGCACATCCAGATTGGAGAGATGCTACTTGGGGAAAAAAAGCAAAACAAAACAAATTAATAAAACTATAATGCAAATATATCTCAAATAATATTTTATTTTCTTAGTACATAATTTTTGTATGCTATGTCTTTTTACGACATGATTTTGTGGAGCATTTACCCTGTAAAAATAGAATGCCTTAAATGATTGTGTGTAATAAAATAATGTGTATAAGAAGTCTTACTCATTTGTAGATTGTGCTTGTGGGAATTATTTCCTTTAATCTGTCATCAAATGTAAAATTTTAACTCATTAGACTCATCAAGCCAACAATCATTGGAACGCATGATACGTCCAAAGATTTTTTACATTCAAACACTAGTATTTTTAACATTTTTAAACTTACAGTGATGGTCACATTATGTGTCTGGTTAATCCTTTTTGGATTACAGGTTCTGCATTTGTCCTGGATCAGCATTTCTCAGATACTGTACCTTTAGATGTTGTAGTGTGTTGCTAAGCTGTGTAAATTAAATCCAGTTTGGATGTTAAATGTCACACTAAAGCATTTTGTCTGGCAATTGCTGTTACCTTTGCCTCTTGGTCGACTTTACCCAGCAGAGTAATGACATTATAATATGACATTATAATAATTAAATAAGTATTTCTTTTTCAGTGAAATTAACAAAGTCAAACTCTCTTTGTGTGGTCCATAATTTACTACGGTAACATTTCTGGTCTAGTCAGTCTTGAGATTTAAAGACAAACAAATTTTACTAACCATTTTTTAACCAATGTTCCTATTGGTTCCTTTTCACTATCAGACACGAACAGATCCATAGTGGAATTGTACTAAATTTGAAAATGCACCCCTGTTACTGATTTTTACCTTTTGTCAATTGCAATCAATCAATCAATCAATCAATCAATCAATCAAATTAACCAACTGTTCCACATACCCAAGGCTGCATGCTTGTTGCACACAATGTCATAACCCACCACTCTTATTGGGTGGGATGAAGTACAGGATGTAAAACCTGCACTTCATCTGGGCTGGAGGGACCATCTAAATTCCATTTTGTTTTTGTTAGAAGGTGCTGTGGTAAGCACAGAAATAAAACACATGCACCAGATCTTGAGAAGCCGTCATGTGACAAACTGAATCACAGTGCCAAGTCATATTCACCAATTGGGCCAGTGAGATGGGCTGAGCAGCGCTAACAAATCTGTCAGAGCCACAGACCAATCAAGTGGGTATTAGAGAGTCCACATAGGGAAGCAATGAATCCCAAAGAGAGGAGGGTGAGTGCAATTTAGTGCTTACCTGCTTCCAAGATGCCTCAGAGAGGCTAGAGGTGTGATCATAGCATGCAAAGCAGAGGCAGCATGGCCTGTAGCAGTGTTAGCTGTTTTGTATCACAAAGATTGTGACTGTCATCCTGAGGTAGGAATCACCACACCCGAACTGCTCTTTTAGAGATAATTGTTCTTTATTAGATTGTGTGTGTGTTTGTGTGTGTGTGTGTGTGTGTGTGTGTGTGTGTGTGTGTGTGTGTGTGAGTGAGTGGCTGCACCTGCGAATTGCACTTGCCAATTTTAGTCACTTCATTGGCAATTTTTCATAGAAATCCCCTAATGAGAGACAGACTGAAAGAGAATTACTGTTTGAAAGCAAATTAATGCTTCAAATCAAGGTTGTAGCAATTAAATTGTAATATTTATATATATATATATATATATATATATATATATATATATATATATATATATACAATTACATATAACACAGGGATTAGACAATAAAGCTGAAATGTCTGGTTTTAGACCACAATAGATCATTTGTATGGTGTTGGTAGCCTTTTGTAGCCAATACAGCATAAATTTGTCTTGCGAATGGCAGATACAAGTCCTGCACAGTGGCCAGAAGGATTTTGAGCCATTCTTCTTGGAAAATAGTAGCTAGGTCACTATGTAATGCTGCTGGAGGTAAACGTTTTCTGACTCGCTCCTCCAAAACATCCCAAAGTGGCTCAGTAATATTTAGATCTAGTGGCTGTGCAAGCCATGGGAGATGTTCAACTTCACTTTCATGTATTGGTTCATTATCATTCTGATACATGGCACCACCATCAGAATACAATGTTTAACTCATTGGGTGCACATAGTCCTCCAGAATGGTTTGGTAGTTCTTGACAGTGCCCATCTAGCACAAGTATTGGACCTAGGGAATTCCATGATACTGTAGCCCAAACCATCACTGATTCACACCCATACCTCCCTCTGGGCATGGAACAGTCTAGGTGGTATGCTTCTTTGGGGCTTCTCCACACCATAACTCTGCCGGATGTGTGAAAGACAGTGAAGGTGGACTCATCAGAGAACAATACATGTTTCACATTGTCCACAGCCCAAAACTTGGCTGCTGGCACCATTGAAACTGACATATGGCATTTGCACGAGTGACCAAAGGTTTGGCTATAGCAGCCCGGCCATGTACATTGACCCTGTGGAGCTCCCGACTAACAGTTTTGGTGGAAATAGGTCAGTTGAGGTGCACATTTAATTCAGCAGTGAGTTGGGCAGCTGTGGTTTTATGTTTTTTTGGATACAATTCGGGTTAGCAACCGACATCCCATTCAGACAGCATCCTCTTTTGTCTACAGTTACTCCTGTTGGATGTGGTTTGTCCTGTTTGGTTGTATGCTGACATTACCCTGTACTGGATACCGAGGCTCTTGATACATGCTGTACATGGCTCTTGACTTCCTGTCTTGATCACAGATGCACCAGTGAGATCCTCTTTTAAACACATATCATTGCAATGTTTTAGGCAAAACTGTGCTATTACTCTGCTAAATAAATCTTCAGGCTCTGCTCTTACTGGTGGAATGTGCAATCAATGATGAATGGGCCACCGGGCTGGTCAAATTTAGCCACAAAATATATAAAATTTATATATCACTTAAAAAAAGAGAGATTAAAGCAATTACATTTGTCAAAACTTGCTTGTCCATTTGAAGCTGAGAGGGGTTGAGACTGGTCAGTGTGGATGTGAGATCTCCTGAGAAAACTAGGTTGCTGGTGGAAGCAGGGGGTGCTTATCATGCTGTCTGTGCTGATCCTAGTACCACAGCATAATGATGGGGACACTGTACTGTTTGACACCATTTGAATCAATATTCAAACCTTTCCCTGGCGTTTCAGTAAATACATATATAAATAAATAGCCAATAAATATCTGAACGTAAATGGCCCTGACACCTGAACCAGTAAAACCAATTGCATTTGCAGGTTGAAAGAGCTGATCAAATTATCACTCATTGAAGGTTCATAGACTGAACGCTTAGAAAACTACACGGCAGTTTATCAAATTGTACATATCAGTTCATACTGGAATATGTTAAATGGTTCTAATTCTCATTTTCTACTGTAACTAAACACCTACAGCATCTATGTCTCTCCTCGGAAAGCGGGTTTGACATTATTTATTAAGTATAAAATCAAGTTTAAAAATCAAGCTTTCCTGTGCTGTAAAGACAGAAATACACAGAATGAGCAAATAAATTAATTACAGTATTGTAGTCATAATTGAACAATGTTTATGCAAAAATTAAGGCATAAATAAAGTCTGTTAAAACGAATGTGTCTTATTAGATGTCTTTAATTAAACATCTCAGAACTTAAAGATAATCAGCTTTACTGTCAGAGTTGGTGGATGGAGGGAAAGGGAGCGAGGACTCAATTGCAGGGTAATGGGTTTATTAATAATCAAAATAAAACAAAAAGACAAAACAAACTACCCCGAGGAGGAAAACATTAACCAAACAAATAAACAAACTAACAAACAAACAAACAAACAAACAAACTTGACTGGGCAAGGTGGCAGGAAACAGGACGAGGCAGGATACGACAAGGGAATATCAGATGACGAACTGGCACAGGACTGCAAACATGAGGAGAATATAAGCACAAATAATTAACAAAAACAGGTGAACATAATAAACTAATAATGGGTTAACAAGGAGGGTGGGTCTAGACAATAGATGGGAGAGCACATGACACAAACAAAACACAAGCCATGTACTCACACAAAAACAAGACTCGAACACGCAGCCAATGAGAGAACTCATTAACCGCGTGTTCACATGACACGCACGTGGCGCATGTAAACATGCACCACGTGCTAAACACAACACCAACAGAAGACTAAACGCAAGACACGAGTACACGATAATTGAAAACACTTACCGTGCACTCACACATGCAACGTGCATGTTTCATCCCAGCGCCAACCAAAACCGAAACCAACTAGACCGAGACGCTGGGAATGAAACACCACACTGCAGACAGAACAAACACAAACACCAGGACAAGAGCGCGCATCCAGACCACGCGCGGACCTCGCGCACCTGCATTACGCGGGAGCACGCGCATCTCGCGCGCTACCAAAAATGCCGCTCATACAATGACACAACAAAAAAACGACATTGGATGTAAAACGGGTTTTACATCCAATGTAAAACCCTGACATTTACATTGGATGTAATTCAATTTTGAAATACCAAATTAAATGAACAATCAGTCATACTTAGTTTTGCACAAAGTCTTATGATAAACAGTTAAACCATGCAAGCAAATGCACAGAAAAATCTACTGAAAAAAAGGCTGTCATTTGCTTTCAGAGAGAAAATGACCGAACACTAAGTGTTGCCTAAATTGATGTTTATAAGGTTTGAAAATGAAGTCTACATGAATTATAGACTATATGTTTTGTCTTCCTCCACACGCACTCAGCTTTTCTGCACTGCATTGTCATAGTTTTTACTGCGGATGATTTTCTCCGCCGTGCTTTTGTCCACTTTTGTCTTCTTTCTGACAATGTCAATGGCCTTGAACTCATTTTAGAGTTGAATAAATAAAGGAGAAAATCAACAGTTTGCAGATACAATTGGCGTTAGGCATGTGGCCTTAATACGTTGCACAATAGTGTTCTCAATTGGACATACCTTTCTGGCAGAGACAGATCAAGTTTTAATGGCTGGAGTGATCAAAATATCAAAGAAAATATAGAATTGATCAGATGTCCTTAACAACAGTGGATAAGACGCCTAGACCTTTACTTATACATAATCTAGTGTTTGCACTATTGTGTGTGGGTCCCTGTATATGTTAATCACGAATCAGATAAAAAATGTCAAAAGACAATTCAAAAGATCCTGCCAATATCAGTTCTGTAAAATCATCAGTAAAAGCCCCCCTCTATGCATATGTTTCTCTTACCATTCGGAGGTTTCTTCCATACAAATGTAAGTGCCCAGCAAAGTGAGAGGGGTCTGGATACAGACCTGGTGCAATCTGAGCTGCATCCAAGGCTTTTTAATGCGCCATTGAGTGCATTGTGTCTGACATTACATCACTGAGATATGCAGTCTTTGCTTGCATCATCAAGGCTGCATCCAGATACTACTGAGCAAAGTGGAAATCACGGGATATTCTGCCATGATTTCAAGTGGTGATTCCAATTCAAGATGCAACTTGCACAAGACATGATTTCTATGCTTATCACAAATCTTTTTTTTTTGTAAATAAGTAAACTTCAAGTTCAGATGATTTCCCATGTGCTGGGAAATACAGCACGGTGAACAGTACATATGGAATATGTCGACACAGTTCCTTGTGGGAGCTCACTTCTTATGAGATGGTTATCTAAACCAGATGACAGTTGACAGACAGACATGGATACGCAAGCTCGTGCGACAAGTTTTGCATGTCGCTGCATTGCAAAGTTCAAGCAGGGTAAACTCTGATCTGCAGAATCGCTTCATGTGATTGCGTGAGACCAACATGTAAGAATCAGCTCTTTGGTTTAATTCAAATATAAGTTTTGGGGATTCAAATCCAAAGATTCGAAAGTGATTCACATAGAATTAATCACAGCTTACACTTAACCTACTTATTTGTCCACCAAATAGAACGGTTAGTGTAAAGTTATCTTAGCAATCCAGTATTATATTATGACGTGGCCAACAATAACAATATAAAAACAGTATTTACTGAGCAAGGTAGCAATATCTGAAGCCGAGTCATTAACTTATGAAGCACACAACACACCAACACGGATCTTAAAACGAACCACAGGTTTATTGCCACTCTATAACACAACGTACTAATCTACCTAAAACACACAAACGCACATACGTACACATAAACACAGAAAGTTTGAGGAGAGTAAATGACGGAGAGCGAGTAAAGAATCTAGCATTTGCTAAGTTCTTAGCATTGCAACCTGAGAAATTTTGCTATTCTTTACTACTTAAATATAATTCACACCAGCAATGCATAGAAACTTTGTTTGTGTTACTTGCGTTCTGATGGAATTTTGGTTTCCTTGGCTGGTCCAAAGGGAAATCTCCGCACAGCTGATTGGTCAGCATAGCAACCCCAATGACGTGCTGGAATTCCCTCGTCGTTGAACAGGGGTTTCCCTACTTTTGAGGGAAGCTTGAAGTCAGTTGCTAGATATACCGATGTTGGACAAGGAGGTGTTGTCAATGAAGTCCTTCCTGCGGCCTAGGCTCTCAGTGGAATTATACAGTCATGACGGCGTTTCATAGTTCTGATGGATTGCCCCACAAGCAGATCGGGGGTCAAGCCGGCAACAAGTTAAGGTCATGGTGTGCTCAGCTTGAGGCTTGGTACTAGCAAGTCTTTGGAGATGTAACGAGGCTTCCGGCAATGCAATGTAACAGTCACAGCACAAGATGAAGACGAAAAGCGGCATCCAGCAAAGACCAGCGACGACCAAGAAACTTTCCTTTGGGATTCGGTCTGGCAATTGTCCAATCAGAGAAACTGTGGGGTTGGGTCACACCCCCTCTCCCTCCACTATGAGGCTGGGTTGGCACATTATGTGAGTACCGTGTGTTACCTGCCTTTGATTGGAAGTTATTAAATTAAAGTATTATAACACCAACACCTTTTGTAGTACGAATTCTTCATCTAAACCAATGCATTTGAAACTTTCCTAGCTTTCATTTGATACCAGACATTACATATTTTATAAACATTCAGTTGATTTTGTCCATTACCAACGCTTATAACTCATTAAGCATCCTTAACAGTTACATTAAACACATGGAACATGTACACACAAAAACCTACAGAAACTTAAAACAAGCATACATAAACTCAAATAAACACAGTTTAACTAAATGTCTGCTTAAATTTTGTTGATCAGTTCGGTCTACCCAAGGAATGTGTATTTTTTTCGCAGACGCGAACAAAAGGGCTTGTTGAGCATTCTCAAAAACCTGTTTGGGGGGTCTCCGAGTGTAGAGAATCTTCCTATTGTTCTTGAGATGTTGAGTTAGTTAGCGAGCATTTGTGATCACAAATGGCAAGTCATCCTGTGGATAACCTTTTGCTAGGTGCCTGTGGATTTCTTTGATAATGAAATCAAGCTCAGACATGTGGGCACCAATCAATCTTTTAAGGAAAATATGGCATGTGACTTGTTCGGTTCTGGACGGATCCGTTTACTCCCTTCAAATAGTAGACCAAAGCATGACCTTTCTTTACAGAAATTTTAAATATTGATCAATCACTTACTTTTTTAAAACTCTAATCATCTTGTTTAATCCCACCCCTTTTCGCATGCTCAAACTCTAATGTGATCGTGGTTTAAGTGCAGGAGCAGTGAGGATCAAGATTGAGAACCGCTATGCTATACAACTTGAATAAGCCATGTAATAAAATAGGCCTCCTGCTTGTTCTGTAAACATTTGAGAAAGTTACTGTTATTATCCCATGTACCTGAAACACATCATTAATACGCTTTTTCCACCATGACAGTGTAAGTGCTGGTTTGGAGACAGAATCTAGTTTCAAACCAGTGCTTTTTCTTTCGACACTTAAAGTGGTGTGAAAAAGTGTTTGGCTTCTTACTGATTTCTTTTTTTTTCATGTTTGTCACACTTGAATGATTCAGATCATTAAACAAACTTAAATATTAATCAAAGATGACACATTTTGCAGTTTGCAAAAAGTGTTTGTCCCCTAAACCTAACAACTGGTTGTGCCACCCTTCGCAGCAACAACTGCAATCAGTCATTTTTGTTAACTTGCTGTGAGTCTGTTACAGCGCTGTGGAGGAATTTTGGCCCACTCATCTTTGCAGAATTATTGTAATTCAGCCACATTGGAGGGTTTTTGTGTGAACTGCCTTTTTAAGGTCATGACACAGCATTTCAATTGGATTCGGATCAGGACTTTGACTAGGCCACTCCAAAGTCTTCATTTAGTTTTTCTTCAGCCATTCAGAAGTGCACTTGCTGGTGTGCTTTGGATAATTATCCTACTGCAGAAACCAAGTTTGGTTTAGCTTGTGGTCTGTAACAGATGGATATTTTGGTACACAGCAAAATTCATGGTTCCATTTATTCTTCCAGGTCCTGAAGCAGCAAAACAGCTCCAGACCATCACACTACCATCACATATTTTACTTTTTGGTATGATGTTCTTTTTCTGAAATGCATTGTTACTTTTACGCCACACATAATGGGAAACACACTTTCCAAAAAGTTAAACTTTTGTCTCATCAGTCCACAGAGTATTTTCCCAAAAGTCTTGGGCATCATCAAGATGTTTTCTGAAACTGAGATAGGCGTTTGTTCTTTTTTTTCTGGAACTCTGCAAGGTAAACCGTTTTTGCAGAGTCGCTTTCTTATAGTGGAGTCATGAACACTCACCTTAACTGAGGCAAGTAAGGCCTGCAGTTCTTTAGATGTTGTTTTGGGGGGGGTCAAACACTTGTTTTTCACAGAGGCTATGAAGTTTTGAATTTTGTTTCCCCTTAATAATAAAACCCTTAATTTAAAATTAACCCTGCATTAGGTGTTTACTTGTGTTATCTTTGACTGATATTTAATTTGTTTGATGATCGGAAACATTAAAGTGTAAACTGTAAATTCCGTTGCTCTGCATGAGCAGGTTAATGCTCATAATCGCTTGTCTATATAAACTATGGCACTGGATTTGCTGACTAGACGTAAATGTAGGTTCACAAATTTATTAACCCTTTCACGCGTAAGTTCAAAATACTCCTGCTGACCCCCTTGTGTGAGTTCTTTTTTTATTGTGACCACTTTAAAGTTCCCATTGTGATGCATCATGTTTATCATGTGACACACTGCAGCCCCAATGATTTATACATATATCAGGCCCTCTCATACACCTGGCCCAATATGGCAACAGGCGTGTAGGAAAAAATTTGTTGCTATTTTCAGGCCAGCGCATGTGTCATTTTCACATTTTGCGGCACATTGTTTTAATAGCAAATCCATTTGCGCCACTTTGTGGACTCATGGGTGTGCTGGTCTGAAAAGGAGGTGTGTTAAGGCGCATTGTTGGTTCGTTGCTATTTTGAGGCAACTGAATCCGACTCTGTTGACAATTTGCATTTCTATAATGTTATTATCAGTAGTAGTATTTATTATATGCATATTTATATTTGTTTTAATAAAAACAAGTTTAGATTTGTCCACCTGTCTGGTTTTGGAGATGTATGTATCACCATATGGGGCATAGGAATAGAAAGTGTTTGAATAAAACTCATTTTTTTGACCACACTTCGTTATTATTGTTAATTTATTCATTTGCTAGAAACTAGAACTGAATTTAGAAATAATAGTTTTAAAACAAATCTTTGAGTTTAACAAACAATTACGAAATCAAATACGTAGGCTAACGAATGTCTTCAGTATAGTGTGTCTACCACGGTTTCCTTACTTTATGACAGTAAAGGAATAAAGTAAAGAGGTCGAATGGAGGAGGCTTGTTCTTTATCCTTGTGCAGATGGTCTGTTTAACTGTTTTCTCTCTAGTGAAGGGTTCAGTTTGTCCACTTACAAAGTCCGCCATGTAAATAGGAAATGCGCCATGGTGTCACGCAACTGACTCTTAAAGGGAATGGGTGATTCTGATTGGTTTAATGCATGTTATGCTCAAAACGCACCCATAACTCATCAAGAGAATAAGGACAACCATTATAGACCATGCGCCAGCACAAAGACCGTAATTTTCCATCCTTAAAATAGCAAAAGTTGATTCGGACATGCCCTTAATGTTTCTGAGCCATGCACTTTAAACTTATATCATTAAAATAGAGCCCATTGTATTTGTTTTCACTTTTTGCAAATATTAACAAATGTTTTCATTATATTGTGAAATATTTGATATTCTGAAATGTGTAAGAACACGTATTGCATCTGTTTAACAGCTTAATAATCATAATATTATTTGTTATATGACAGGTCATGAGTGCCACCATGTTTAGTTTAGATGTTTGAATACATTGTTTGAAAAGTGTATTTGAACGTGTATTTGAATGTCTGTAGGGCGACACGGTGGTGCAGTGGGTAGCGATGTCGCCTCACAGCTAGAAGGTCGCTGATTCGAGTCCCGGCTGGGTCAGTTGGCATTTCTTTGTGGAGTTTGCATGGTGTTTGCGTGGGTTTCCGCTGGGTGCTCCAGTTTCCCCCACAATCCAAAGACATGTGCTGTAGGTGAATTAGGTAAGCTAAATTGTCTGTAGTGTATGTGTGTATGTCCTGGTCCTCCATGTTGGGGGTTGAGCATGGGGCTAACAACCCACCTCATAAAAACTAGACGTTACAAAACACCAACTTCGATATAAATGGCCCTGGGAGTAAGTAAGTATTTGAATGTCTGTAACCTAAAATAAATGTTATTTGAATATAAGAAAAGCACTGTGCATATCTTTCCAAGCTTCAGCGCAAGGAAGATTTATATTTTAGCAGTTGACCTGCGTTCTGAATGTTCTAATCACCCCGGTATGATCATATGCTTCAGGGACCAGCCAAGGGGGATCACACCGATGTGATCGTACATGTAAAAGGGTTCATATTAATAGCATTGAGGACACATTTGTTTATGTGGCTCTACGGTGGCTCTCTAAACAGTGGAAAAGCAAAGTTCTTAAAAGGTTCACCAGACAAACCAGCTCCAAACTGGCAATAGCACTGGCACCAAACTACACCTGGTTTGTGCTGGTGAAAAAAGTATTGATCACCAACTGAAGACAGCTTTGACTCTATTGGTGTTATTTGATGCTGAAATATGTTATCCTGACTTCCCTGGGTGTTTTCCAGGAAATTGCCCTTGAGAGAAGTCTTACAATATGTGCAGGTGTTTATGAGCAGTGGTTGTTGTGGCTGTGTTCTTATCATTGTCCTTGCGGGATGTGTCAACCACATGTCCACTCAGGTGCTGACATGTCCTGTGGTTATTCTGACACTCACCTGGTGTGTGTGCCATTTAGGTTCAGTGGCACATAGGGGAGATGGATGATGCAGGGCGCAGATATTGTCCTTTAACACTTTTGCACCAAGCTTGTTTTGGTAGAGGCTGTCTAATGTGAATATAGCTGTCTTTGATTCTAGAAGACATTAGTAGACATTAAGTCAAGTCCATTCCTCTCATGCTACATGTTTAATATTTCTTTTGTAAAATTATTCAATCATTCATTCATTGTCCTTCGGCTTAGGACCAATCCCAAATCTACCCCTTAGCCCAATTCTCTTTGGGCTAATTCTCTTTAGCTTGAAGGCGTAAGGCTAAGTGGAAGGGCTAGATAGCCCTTCAAATGGAGATTTTTCAGGACCACACTTGAAACCAAGGGGTAAGAAAATTTCCCAGAATACACCATCTACAATGGCAGCATGGCTGCACACGGAAGTCAGGAGATGCGCAAATTAGTATTTTTTGTCATTATTATGACATTTTACAACAAACAAGCATATGTTTTAATACATTCATAACGACATTCGTGTTTTACCATCATGCTTTTAAAAAAACCAGCTAAAATATAAAAACTGCTAAATTTCGCTATCTATAATCCCTTATAATAACTTCTGTGTAGCATACAGCCACAACCCAGTTCTGGTAAACACCCATGCACTCTCACATTCACACGTCACTTATAGCACATATTTTGGACTGTGGGGGAAACCGGAGCACCCAAAGGAAACCCACGCCAACACGGGGAGAACATGCAAACTCCACAAAGAAATGCCAACTGGCCCAGCCGGGACTCGAACCAGTAACCTTCTTGTAAAATTATTATTTTTGTTTATTTTATTATATTTTTGCAGTGACAAAGGATGTGAATTCCCCCAACTG
Source organism: Danio choprae (assembly GCA_903798125.1). NCBI lineage: Eukaryota > Metazoa > Chordata > Actinopteri > Cypriniformes > Danionidae > Danio > Danio choprae. The sequence goes on along the minus strand of CAIGQW010053894.1, from coordinate 155,951 downwards.
ATGGAAGTGAGGGCAAAAACAACTTGTCAGAAACCTGGCTCAGTCAGGGGGGACCAGTCCTTCTCTAGGTCCTCGTGATTTTGATTTTAAAGTGTGTGTACGCTTAAATCCACGAAAACATTCATATTTATAAAGCTTGGAAATTTACTCGCTGCAATGTCAAGGTCTGAGCAGGCGTACACACTTTTTCTTGTGGCAAAGTTGTAGTACTGCAGCTATTCGAACATCCGATAAAAATAGTGTAAGTGCAACAAAGTCATCATAAACAACTATGCATTGTGACATTTAATTGTGTTTTTATTAAAGGAATTTTTTTGCCAGATTAAATTGACCTTTTAATGCCCTAAAGTTGAGAGTGTGTTATGGTCAGTAGCTAGAGGGCCCACCAGACACACTAGAGGGCACTATACTTCTCACATCAACCACTCTCTCGGACTACATGTACCACAATTTCTTTGCACCTCACCTGATTCATATGAACTGGACTCTGATTAAACAAAACCTGCAGCCAGTTTTCACACACATAAAAGTACCTTAGTCACTGCAAAGTCTTGTTACTGTTATGTGCATTACTGAGCGTTTACTTGTTCCTGTGGTTTTGCCCTGTTTTGTTTTGGATCTTGGACTGTTTTTTGATGGACCTTTTTCACAAGCCTGTTATGACACGCGTTTAATGGTTATCAGCATCTTAAATCCTTGAAAGTTTTTAATATATATATATATTAATATGGGCCTCACAGTGGGTAGCACGTTCGCCTCACAGCAAGAAGGTCGCTGGTTTGAGCCTCGGCTGGGTCAGTTGGCGTTTCTGTGTGGAGTTTCCATGTTCTCCCTGTGTTGGCGTGGTTTTCCTCCGGGTGCTCCGGTTTCCCCCACAAGTCCAAAGACATGCGGTACAGGTGAATTGGGCAGACTAAATTGTCCGTAGTGTATCAGTGTGAATGGGTGTGTATGAATGTTTCCCAGAGATGGGTTGCAGCTGGAAGGGCATCCGCTGCGTAAAACATATGCTGGATAAGTTGGCGGTTCATTCTGCTGTGGCGACCCCAGAATAATAAAGGGACTAAACCGAAATGAAAATGAATGAATATATATATATATATATATATATATATTTTTTTTTTTTATTTATTTTTTTTTTACATGAATATTTATTCAAATATTCTTCAAATTACAAAAAATGAACTACTGCTTGTGCGAGGCGTTTCTAGTGCAGCGTCTATGGGACAGGACAGTAAATTTGACGTTATTCTCTCCTCTGGCTGGCGTTATCAGTCTCACACATTTTTTTTTCCTTTCTCTGAAAGTCTTTATAACATCGTCGTGGAGTTTTTCTTATATTATTTGAGCAAATAATATTGTAAAAAAATTTTGTTGTTGTATTCTCCCATTCACTGCACTCTAAGTTTTCCCCAACTATGACAACTTTTGCTACTGAGAAACCCGGAAATGTGAAAAGGGTCTATGGTTTCCTGCCTGCTTCTGCCTGGATTTTGGATTACTCTTTGTGAATTACCCCTGACATTGTTGTTTGCACCTGTTTTGACCCCTTGCCTGTCTTACCATTCTTCTATAAACCTGAACTTGTACTCCGTTGTATACTCTCGTACTTGACAGTGTGTTAGTACAGTTTGTTAAATGTTCATTCATTCTCCTTCGGCTTAGTCCCTTATTTATCAGGGGTCGCCACAGCGGACTGAACCACCATATGCCCTTCCAGCTGCAACCCATTACTTGGAAACACCCATACACACTCATTCACACACACTTATCCACTATGGCCAATTTAGTTCATCCAATTAACCTATAGCGCATGTCTCTAGGGGACACCAGAGCACCTGGAGAAAACCCACGCCAACACACAGAAATGCCAACTGGCCCAGCCAAGACTCAAACCAGCGACCTTCTTGCTGTGAGGCGACAGTGCTAGCCACTGGGCCACCGTGCCACCATTTGTTCCATGTTAAAACCCACAATAAATAATCAAAATAAATGAATCTAAAATAAACAAACATCTGCTGCTTTTGTGAAAATGAAGAGACACTTCAGCCTTAAGCTTTGTGTTGTAGCCATTTTTCGTAAGTGTACATTTTAATTTAAATATTACCTGTTTGTGTTTTGGGTTTTTTATTTTGTTGGTTGTGGATGTCATAATGGTGTGGTAAATAAGATGGCAGTATGCCAGAAGAAAGGAAGGGACAGACACCAGTTTTTGACCACTTCATACAAATTCTTGTTTTTAGAACAAATTTAGTTTGATATAATTTGTATCCTATTTTAATGCATTTTTTTGATAAACAATTCATTCATTCAATCATTTTCATCAGCTTTTCTGGGGCTGGGTCGCGGGGGCAGTAGTCTCAGGGGAGAACCCCAGATGTCCCTCTCACCAGACACTTCCTCCAGGGAGATCCCGAGGCATTCCCAGGCCAGTCGAGAGACATAGTCCCTCCAGCATGTCCTGGGTCTTCCCCAAGGTCTCCTCCCGGTGGGACATGCCTGGAACACCTCCCTAGGAAGGATCCGAAACAGATGCCCGAGCCACCTCAGCTGACTTCTCTCGATGTGGAGGAGCAGCGGCTCTACTCTGAGCTCCTCCCGGGTGACAGAGCTCCTCACCCTATCTGCCACCTTTTGAAGGAAACTCATTTTGGCCGCTTGTATCCGAGATCTTGTCCTTTCGGCCATGACCCAAAGCTCATGATTATAGGTGAGAGTAGGAACGTAGATTGACCGGTAATTCGAGAGCTTTGCCTTTTGGCTCAGCTCATTCTTTACCACAACCGACCAGTACATCGACCGCATTACTGCTGCCGCTGCACAGATCCGTCTGTCAATCACACGTTCCAAGATACTTGAACTCCTCCACCTGGGGTAACGACAACCTGGTGATGGCAACAATTATTTATAAAATATACAAGAAGAACAAATAAAAGTCTGTGGAATGAAGTGTGTTCCAAAAAAAAGTGAAACAAAACTATTCTAACATGGCCAAATCAAAAGGCCAGAACAACACTTATATTTGTTATATTGTAGGGGATCAACCTACGTTAAAAGATCGATCAGGGATTTATTAGCTCATTTCAAGGAATTGGATCTTGAAGATTTGAATCACTTGATTCGACTCAATTGAGTCAGACTGAATCAGATTACAAGCTTCACACTTTCTCTACTATTTGTCCAGAAAATAGAAGACATCGTATTTTACCAATCTTGTTTATATTATGGGCCTCACAGTGGCGCAGTGGGTAGCACGTTTGCCTCACAGCAAGAAGGTCGCTGAACGCTGGTTCGAGCCTCGGCTGGGTCAGTTGGCATTTCTGTGTGGAGTTTGCATGTTCTCCCTGTGTTGGCGTGGGTTTCCTCCCGGTGCTCCAGTTTCCCCCACAAGTCCAAAGACATGCGGTATAGGTGAATTGGGTAAGCTAAATTGTCCGTAGTGCATGGGTGTGTATGGATGTTTCCCAGAGATGGGTTGCAGCTGGAAGGGCATCCGCTGCATAAAACATATGCTGGATAAGTTGGCGGTTCATTCCACTGTGTCGACCCCAGATTAATAAAGGGACTAAGCCGAAATAAAAATGAATGAATGAATGTTTATATTATTTCTGTGGCCAACGATAATAACATAACACAGTATTGGGTTAACTTTTAGCAAGGTAACAAAATCTACAGCTCGAGGCAATGACTTAGAAGCACATAAACAAGAACACAGTTCTTACTAAATGGAAAGAAAGATTTATTAAGCTACACTACGATACATGAAACTAACTACGTAATAAGCAAACAATAAATAAACGCACACACACATTCACACAATGCAAAATGAGTTGACAACCGTCCCAAATTAATTCTAGTACTTCTTACTGGGTCTTAGAATCACACCTGAGAAACCATAAAAGCAGAGATTTGGCTTATCTTTAACTGCCTAAGATCAATCTGCATCAGACCAGCAAGAGACAACATTTGTTTGTGTTACTTGCGCTTTTGCTGAAGTCTTGAGTTCCCCCCTCGCGGGACTGGCCTTGGGGAAGCACGGTGCTCCTGATTGGTTGGTGACTCAATTCAGTGATGCCTTTGGGATTCATTCGCTCGTGAGTGGCAGTCGTCCTGGGTTATGGACTCTGCTCAGAGTTGATTTGCAGAAGTTCTTCTAGCTGTTTAGGCGGTCCCGAAACTTTAAGAGGCTACATGTGTCCGAGCAAGGTGAAAAGGGTCAGAGTGCAACAGCTAGCGCAAGCAAGCTAATGCAAAAAGCAAAGTTTTACTGTTGCAGTAAGTGATCTGGTTTGGTCCATCCCTATGGCACTGTCTTCCAATGAGCAGTTGCCATGGAGGGCGGGGTCACGCACCATACCAACGTACTCAGGATCAATCATTAACAGACTGCTTGTTAATTTCAGTGGTGAAATCTCCTGTAAGTTTGTGACTATCTTACATGAAATGTTCCAAGACGAATACTGTTTGTACTGCTATTTTTTCATTTACACCAACAGATTGCAAATGTCACTAGCTTTCGTTTAGTACCAGACATGATACATTTCAGACACATACAGAGGGTTTCATCTGCTAAAAGGGTTAAAAACCATTGATTAACTTGGTTGGTTGGAATAAACACATAGTATATGAGGAAAACTATGGCATATTATTCAAAGTTACATCTGCCTTAGTTGTAACACTTTAAGGGATTGTCTTTAATTCATATGCATTAATTCCAGAGATCCGTTGTCTCTATGTAAGTGTGTGTCCAACATGAGAGCACATGAGCTGGGAGTCAATTAGTTAGGTCGTAAGGCAATTAGTTAGGTTTCCTATTGAAAATCTTGTAAGGCACCATTGTTAGGTGATTACATTATTTACCAAATTTGGTAAAGGGTCCCCAGAACATGCGGCCAAAGTATTGGTCAAAAGTATTGGTATTGGCTCTCTGTTATCGTGATGGTATAAGCCCTCGAGCCAGTTCTAAATGACTAAGACAATGTGGCGCCTGATTTCCGAGACCTCAGATTCGGACTGGTTTTGATCCTGTATCATGCCAGTGAGTTCCTTCAATATATAACAAATATATATTTGTTATATTTGTACAAAATATATTTTGTCCATCATTATATTAATGCACATTTCAGCAGCATTAGTAAACTGTAAATATAGAAACGGCAAATCACATGCAGATTTTCTTTAGACCAGTTAACATAAAAGTGAACATTTTTCTTTCTATAACGTTCTATATGGAGCCTCTACCCTAGCTCCGCCAAGTTTTTCTTTCTTTGTGCTCATCAATCTCAAGCAGAGAAAATCGGATATTGACGTGCTCTTTCATATGGTAATCATATTAATTAGGGGGCGTTTACAAGGTGGAGATCTGACAGAAGTCAGCTGCGCACAATTTCAAGATCATCTGCTATTTATAAATCTGGAGGAGAGGCATATGCACAAGTTTTTGTGCATCAGAAAATGATCTTAGAACAAATGGTTTTTGAATGGTTTTTGCACAACATTTTAGAAATGAGGCCACTCTACAGGGGCCTTGAGCACAATGAGCATTGTTCTTAATAGAGGTGCAGGTCCCAGCCAGTCCCGGTTATGTCCTAATAATGACAATTACAATGTTATAAATTACATTTGGTATAAATGACAATGTCCACCTTGGTATAAGAGAGAGACAGACAAATCAAGATAAGAATAAATACAATTCTTTTTGCAATGTAGTTTGGATAAGCAATAATGCATTAGGTACTGAGAGCATGTTGTCTTTTGGCAATACTTTTTAAATTATAGAAACAATAATAATAATAAACGCGCTGCACGGTGGCGCAGTGGGTAGCACGATCGCCTCACAGCAAGAAGGTTGCTGGTTCAAGCCTCGGCTGGGTCAGTTGGCATTTCTGTGTGGAGTTTGCATGTTCTCCCCATGTTGGCGTGGTTTTCCCCAGGTGCTCCGGTTTCCCCCACAAGTCCAAAGACATGCGCTATAGGTGAATTGGTTAGGCTAAATTGTCTGTAGTGTATGTGAATGAGTGTGTGTGGATGTTTCCTAGTGATTAGTTGCAGCTGGAAGGGCATCTGCTGTGTAAAACATATGCTTGATAAGTTGGCGGTTCATTCCGATGTGGTGACCCCAGATTAATAAAGGGACTAAGCCGAAAAGAAAATGAATGAATAAATAATAATAAACATAACTGTTTCACAAAGGTTAGAAATATGGCCTTCAAATGACAAATTGCTATCAATAACATGCCCATGTACTCTGTGGCATGCACATAACAGATGCATTATGGCAGCATTTGAAGTAATAAAGGCACCATATTGCAGTACAAGCCAGCATATGGGAAGCCCTTTCACTTCTATGAATTTGAAATACCTTAGACAGGAGCCATTGGAATGGTTTTTAAAGCTTAATGTGAGAACATGCAATATGAAATTGAAGGTCGAGGTAAGATTTTCTATACTGTATATGTAAGAAAATGCAAGGTTATTAACTTATTGTGGCTCATTTTTAAGCAAATAGCTTTTTTGTTTTTATTCTGTATTAATATCTGGCAACATGATATTGCTGGCACTTGACTGACAGGTGAGAATATAAAATGAAGCATGCAAATAGATTATTGCTGAGGAGACCACATCCTGTAAGACAAACACAGCGATCATGATATTATCTGTATGAAACTTTCAAGCACCATCAAAACCGTAGCTTATTATTATTATTAAATGTCACAGATGTAGGTTTGTTGAGTAATTTACAACAGCTTCAAAAGCAGTTTAACCAATCAGAATCAAGGATTTGAAATATTCATTCATTCATTTTCCTTCGGCTTAGTCCCTTTATTTCATTAGGGGTCACCATAACGGAATGAACCTCTTATCCAACTTATCCAGCATATGTTTTACACAGCGGACGCCCTTCCAGCTGCAACCGAGCACTGGGAAACACCCATACACTCTCACATGCACTCTAAGGCCAATTTAGCTTGTTCAATTCACCTATAGAGCATGTCTTTGGACTGTGGGGGAAACAGGAGCACCCAGAGGAAACCCACGCCAACACGGGGAGAACATGCAAACTCCACACAGAAACGCCAACTAGCACCAGCCGGGGCTCGAACCAGCGACCTTCTTGCTGTGAGGCGATAGTGCTAACCACTGAGCCACCTTACCACGGATTTAAAATATCTGTTTTATAAATTAACTTTAAAATGATCTTTTAGGAAACTTTTGGGTGCCAGACAAATTAGTGTTACTATTTTTGCCTTCCTTTCAATAGAATGTCCAATTACCAGGGCACTTTCAGCAGGTTTTACTGAGAGGAGAGAACCGATTAGCTGTTTATGCTGTAATGGACTTTCAATCTTGTCATATCAGACTCACAATTTCCCTACATTTATTGTCTGCGAATTATATACTGTGATTAAATGGCATGCTGTGCATGATAGACGAACAACAGTAACCATGACTCATGTTTCAGCATGTTTGTTACTTGATTCCAACTTACAACTGTTTGATGAGCTCCTAAAAAGTTTGATATGCATGCACAAGGGATAATGCATTAAGCAGGACCAAATAAGTCTGAGAGAGAGAGAGAGAGAGAGAGAGAGAGAGAGAGAGAGAGAGAGAGAGAGAGAGAGAGAGAGAGAGAGAGAGAGAGAGATTTTGCAGATGACCGTTTTGTAGCTGATCACAATATATGTTTTTCAAGAGTTCACACTTAGCTGATGATTGATAATAAAGCGTATTTGGCATCGTGTCCTGGTAGAGAGCCCTGAGCTCAGAAGATCCTCGAGCCTGGGGCTCCCTAATGTTTGAAGGGCAAGACGGGAGTTTGAGCTCAGGTAGGTCTCGAGAACTCCCCTGCTTGTTATGGCTATTTACAAGTTAGGAATTACTATGAGAGATATAGAGTTCATCTATGGTGCCAATTTGGATTAGTCAATTCACTTATATCACATGTAAACTCTGCACAGAAACGTCGACTGGCCTGCTAAGGACTTGAACCAGTGACATTCTTGCTGTGAGGCAACAGTGTTAACCACTGGGCCGCCGTGCCGCACTACCTAGAAAAAGGGAGAAGGAGTAGGGTGGAAGGGGGGATTCTTCAAGATGAAGATAACCGAGTTGAGAAACTCTGGTTATTTATAGTGAGTTAGGATTCATCTGATTGGTGCATCATATTTTAGCTGATGCAGGACCAGCCGTGGTCAGTCATAAGCATGTGATCCTCTCGAAATTAGTTTATAAATAAACCACACTTAATTTAATTTCTGATTGTCTGATTTTTGTTTTTTGTTATAGTATTTATGTGAATTTTTCTTTTTTATTTCATAATCCAATGTCTATAGCACAAATACCAGTAAACCTAGCATTTTCACATGCCGCCTGAATAGTTCCTTGTTACAAATGCCTTAAAAATAGCTGTCTTTGCCTTTTCATAGTTAATTTTCCTTTCTGTTGTGTTTGAGTAAATTCTCATAGTGTCTTTTAATGGAAATAAAGCAAAGTTCAAATTTCTGGGCCTGTATAATAATAGTGCTTCAGGCTGAATTACTATATAATCTGCAGTGTTACAATTTTAGAACAATTCCTAGATGTTTGAGGAATACAATTTAAAATGCTGCCTTCCAAGTACTGTAGCCTACTAATCAAAAGAGTTGAGTATGATACTCTTGAGAGTAAAACAGTGTCTCTCCCAATTGTCGCCGATTGATTCATCTTTGACTTCGACGACTCTATTTATTTACGTTGTCATGTATCTTTGTCCATAGGCATGACTTGTCAAGCACGGACATCATACACAGAGGACGAGGTGCTTTGGGGCCACAGATTCTTCCCAGTCATCTCTCTGGAAGAGGGCTTCTTTAAAGTGGATTATTCTCAGTTCCATGCCACATTTGAAGTTCCCACACCTCCCTACAGTGCAAAGGAACAGGATGAGGCATTACTCATGTCCTCACCACTCATGGCCCCATCTCTGTGCAACAGTGGAGAAAAGAACAGCTCCCTGGACTGCCTAGAACTACTGGAAGATCCAGAGAGCACCACCAAATTACCGGCCAAAGTTCAGAAGATGACAGGTAGAGACGGGCTTCCCAGGAAGCTCCTGAGAATGAGCTCCACCACATCAGAGATGACATACAGCCTTGGCGAACTGCCTATAAAGCTCCAGCGCATCAGCTCAGTGCCTGGGGTCTCAGAGGAAATGCAGGTTACCAAGACGACTAGGATTTCCAGTGAGGCCATCAGCAAATCAGTTGCAGACTTGCCACCGAAACTACAGAGACTGTCTGGGGGTGGAGGCCGCATGGATGGACACCTGCCGCCGAAACTCCGAAAGATGAACTCTGATCGTTTCACATAAACATACTAATGAAACAGACACATTATACACATTAGTACTAATGAAGTAGGCTAACTTGAACATTCCTTTGATAGACTGGTTTGGATGACACCCACAATTGCATGGTAAAATATCCCTCTCCCTCGAATGGCATGACATGCTGTACATATTTATTTGCCAAGGAAATGGTAGCAAAAAAAATTCCAAGCCATATGATGGACAGTTCCTCCTATTCATTTCACACAGTTATGTTGATTAACGTAATGTCTGTTTCACTGAGCTTATGTTACAGTGCATGTTTAACACATTAGACATAAATAATAATTATTAGATAAGTAATTATTTCAAAGAGTAAAACTTCTGGTGAAAACAACAAATACCATGGAAAAATATCAATTCTGATAAGCTTTTCGTGGCTGTTATTTTTAGTGGAAATGTCAGAAAAGGAAATTGGACATTAGTTTGGTTAACAGCTGCCATTTGTCACATCATTCTGAAGAGTTCACCCAAAAAGTTTATCTTCTTTTTCTCTAAAGTGGTTTGAAAGTGGTCTTAATTTCGTTTTAGGAACGCAGGAATGTTTGCAGTAATTCTACGCTGCACTTTTTAACACTAGAACTGCCAGAGGTTGTTGTATCTCCAAAACTGCAGACGCATAAACTTTACCCACGCATGAATTCTATTGGGCGACGCAGTGGCTCACTGGTTACTGGTAAATGATAAGCAGAGCCAAAATACAGGCATTATATTGCGGTGTATTTGACCCATCCTAGCTCTTAAATACCCTTTTTTTGTCTGCCAGTTTTTAACATCAGGAAATTGTTAACGAGACAATATTAGTATAACGGTGCGCCCTGACCATTATACTTCTAGATAAGGTGAGGAGCTCTGTCACCGGAGAGGAGCTCGGAATAGAGCCGCTGCTCCTCCACATCGAGATAAGTCAGCTGAGGTGGCTCGGGCATCTGTTTCGGATGCCTCCTGGATGCCTACCTAGAGAGTTGTTCCAGGCATGTCCCACCAGGTGGAGGCCTCGGGGAAGACCCAGGACACTCTGGAGGGACTATGTCTCTTGGCTGGCCTGGGAACACCTCGGGATCCCCCCAGAGGAGCTGGAGGAAGTGTCTGGGGAAAGGGAAGTCTAGGGGTTTTCTGAGACTGCTGCCCCCACGACCCGGCCCCAGAAAAGCAGATGTAAATTAATGAATGAACAATATTGGTAAAATTCAATGAGTGGGAAGCTTGAAAGTTTTACTGAAGCTCTGTTTTAAAAAGAAAAGAATAGCAATGGTTATACCCAGTGGCGGTTCTAGTCTTAATGGAACAAGTGCAGATGGTAAACGGGGACTGTCAAACATAGAACACAATAACAAAAGAATGTATCAAATATTCCAAGCTGAATTTTAAGTGATGTTATGCATAAGCCATTGTTGGGTTGATTTCTCAAAAATAATAAATAAAAAAAGTAACACAATGGTTCTGTGGTGCAGGGTGCCGCTTACAAACTGACTAATCATTCCATTTTTTACACACAGCAAGAAAGGACGATTTCATTTCATAAATCAAAAGGAGAAAGATCCACCCAGCATGTCCAGAAATGGGTTTAATTTACACAACGTTCCTTCAGTGGACAGCATTTTGTGAATAATGGAAAAACCACACATTTCCATATCGTTCAGTTGTCTGTGCAGTTGTGGCCTAAAGGTCTTTGCACACCGAAGTCAAAAATTTTCGTAAACGTTTTTTTTTTTGTTGTCATATGCAAAAAATTCATCAAGTAAACAAACCTTGCACGCTGAGTCCGATGCATATTAATTAATATGCATTCAAAGACATGCGGTATAGGTGAATTGGGTAGGCTAAATTATCCGTAGTGTATGAGTGTGAATGGGTGTATGTGGATGTTTCCTAGTGATGGGTTGCAGTTGGAAGGGCATCCGCTGCGTAAAACATATGCTGGATAAGTTGGCGGTTCATTCCGCTGTGGCGACCCCAGATTAATAAAGGGACTAAGCCGAAAAGAAAATGAATGAATGAATGAATATAAAAACCACTGCCTCCATGCCTACTTCATCTCGGGGGGCTTTTTTCAGTTTATGCATGACAACTTGCTTTTGTATAATGTTATTATTATTAGTAGTAATATTATATATTATATGCATATTTATGTTTTTTTATTAAAAACAAGCTTAGATTTGTCCACCTGTCAGGTTTTAGACCGTATGGGCCATAGGACGTGTTTGGATATAATTCAGTTTTTTGACCACACTTCGTTATTATTGCTCATTTATTCATTTGCTGGAAATCAGAACTGAATTTAGAAATAGTTTTGAAACAAATCTTTGCGTTTAACAAACAAAATTAATTATGTAGGCTAACGGATGTCTGTGCGTACAACAGCGTTTCCTTATCCACGAAAGAGAGAAAGTGAAAGTAAAGGCGATTAGAGGAGGCTCATTCTTTATCCTTGCTGCAGATGGTCTGTTTAACTGTTTTCTCGCTAGTGAAGCCTTCAGTTTTTCCACTTACAAAGTCAGCCATGTCTTAAAGGGAATGGGAGATGAGACTCTGATTGTTTTATTCTCAAAACACACCCATAACTCATTAAGAGAATAAGACCATGCGCCGCGGCGCAAAGCATATTTTTCCATCCTTAAAATAGCAAAAGTGAATTCGGACATGCCCTTAATGCTTTTGCGCACTGGGCTTTAGACTTCGCGCCTAGATCGTTAAAATAGAGCCCAAAACATATCAGAATCAATTCAAGAAGTGATACATTGTTCTCCTCTCTGCTCCAAAGTAGAAAAAGAAAGAGGAATAGGCTATATATTGTGTTCATCCAATAGTGCAGAGAGGAAAGACAGTTCAGCTCAATATCAAAGAGCTGCGCAGAATTCATTCATTCATTTTCATTTTGGCTTAGTCCCTTTATTGATCTGGGGTCGCCACAGCGGAATGAACCGCCAACTTATCCAGCATATGCCCTTCCAGCTGTAACCCATCACTGGGAACATCCACACACTCTCATTCACACACATACACTACGGACAATTTAGCTTACCCAATTCACCTGTATCGCATGTCTTTGGACTTGTGGGGGAAACCGGAGCACCCAGAGGAAACCCACGCCAACACAGGGAGAACATGCAAACTCCACACAGAAACACCAACTGACCCAGCCGAGGCTCGAACCAGCGACCTTCTTGCTGTGAGGCGAACGTGCTACCCACTGCGCCACCGTGAAGCCCCTGCGCAGGATTATGCAAAGTTTATTTCAGGAAATCAGTGGAATTTTCATACATTACTTGTAATACTTCACACATTCACGTACGTAAACAAATCCCAAACAGAGACTGGCAGTACCTATAATAGGCTGGCAGTACTTTATAATAGATGGCGGTCGCGTTGACGTGTCGAAGCAACGGATTAAAAGTGGACCATGCTTTCTATTATAATGTCTATGAGCAGTACATCAATTGTATGGACACACACACACACACATCAGCAGGGCAGAGGTGCGCCAGTCACTGAATCCAGCATATAGAGGTTTTCGGTAACTGTCCGCCACATTTTATCTTTATTTTATGCACTGTGTTTGTCATAAAGTTATCTGTAGCTCAAATGACGGCATTCTGTATTAAGCTTTTCGGTTGTACGGTGGCTCTGAACTGTCAAAACACCTCTCAAATTGCTTTTTAGTTTTTTTTTATGACAGACAAAAGTTTCGGAGGCAGTGTGTCAATGCGATTTACACAACGTGTGGTCGAATTTTTTTTACGTGCGAAAATTACGGATGAAAATTCATGACATCAAAATTCAGTGTGCAATAACCTTAACGGTTAGAAAGTTGGACTTGTGATCCAAAAGTCACAGGTTCGAGTCCTGATACAGTGATTGTAGGTGGTGTATAAACAGCGCTGTCTTTCACCCTCAATTCCATGACTGAGATGAGGGTGTCCTCTGCTGTTTGTTTTGGATGAATTAAATGCAGACCACACATTCTGAGTATGGGTCTCCATACTTGGCTACATGTCATGAATTTCCTTTCATTTACTGCAAATACTTTTGAAAGCAGATTTGGTTTCGTGACAGGGAGTTTGAATAAAATGCCTTTGATGTGCTTTTAGGACATTAGGAATCAGTGGAGAGCTCTTTATCAGCATTTTTCATTATTTCTTCATAGTAATCTGGTGAAGGATCAGTGAAATATTCGTTTTTAATAACCTTGGACTTAGGTGTACCTTCTGCCTTTATTGAAATTATTTAAAGGAAGGGTAATTTAATGCCTTCACTGGCATTACTTCCACATTTAAAATTTAATGTTGCTCATCTGTGCAGTCAGCGAAGCATAAGCTTTGATTGGCTGATCCTTTAAAGTAATGAGGTGGTGTCCTGTTAAGGCACACTCAGTGAGCGCCTCTCTTTCAGCAGATTGTTATGCCTCGATTACCATGGGGATCCTTGTACTTTTTCCTATTAGCCACAGCATTGTTAAAAATGCACACACCTGCACACTTAGAAATAACCACTGCTGTATAAGATGATGATATGTATTTATTTTATTAGATTTTTTTAAACAAATTTGATATAATTCTGACACTCCAGACCAGGTCTGTCACTTCCTCACAAAATTCTTGTCGTCGATCCCAGTTGTAAGAGTAACAAATAATAACTTGACTTCTAGTTGATCATTTGGAAAAGTGTCAGAAGGTAGATTTTTCAGATGAATCATATGTTGAACTGCATCCCAATCATCACAAATACTGCAGAAGACCTACTGGAACCCGCATGGACCCAAGATTGTTACAGAAATCAGTCAAGTTTGGTGAAGGAAAAATCATGGTTTGGGGTTACATTCAGTATGGGGGTGTGCGAGAGATCTGCAGAGTGGATGGCAACATCGACAGCCTGAGGTATTAAGACATTTGTGCTGCCCATTACACTACAAACCACAGAAGATGGCAAATTCTTCAGGATAGCAGCGCTCCTTCTCATACTTCAGCCTCCACATCAAATCTCCTAAAAGCAAAGAAGGTCAAGTTGCTCTAGGATTGGCTAGCCCAGTTACCAGACATAAACATTATTGAGTATGTCAGGAGGAATTGAAGATGAATCCAAAGAATCTTGATGAACTCTGGGAGTCCTGCAAGAAGGCTTTCTTTGCCATTCCAGATGACTTTATTAAAAAGTGATTTGAGTCATTGCAGAGATGTATGGATGCAGTCCTCCAAGCTCATGGGAGTCATACACAATATTCATTCTTTTCCACTGCACCATGACTGTATATTCTATACTGTACAGTATTTCTGTTAAGTGAGAAGACTTTTGTCTAAGCAAAATCAGACCTTACTGTCCTAATTAAATAATTAAAAGTCAAGGCATGATCATATTTTATTTTGGTCAAATAAGCGTAATCAAGAGGCCTTTCATTTTCATATAAGCCACTTTTGATACCAAATGATCAACTAGAAGTCAAGTTATTATTTGTTGTTCCTAAGACTTATAGGCGACAAGACTTTTGTCAGGTAGTGTATTCATGATCAGTGAACAAAAGCAAGAGGAAGGAGGCTGTAACCAATCCCTTATTAAATGCTCTCTATAAAACTAGTCAGTCAGTGCTTAATAAACAACTGATTATTAGTTATTATTTATATTGATTTTTAAATGAGAGAACTAGGTCTTTCTCAGGAAACTTGCATATAAAAGCCCCAATATAACCTAAATATGACTGTAGTCATATTTTGCTAAATTACCACGGATGCCAGATAAGATAAGTTTCAGTAAATAATCTTTATTTATCAAATGCAAATTCTTTGAAGTATATTGCTAGCTAATCTTGCAGTTTTGTTCAAATAAACTTGTGAAAATGTACCAGTGAAAATGACCAGTTCTGCTTTTTCTCAATACGAGGTGATAATTATTCGAATAAAAGCACCACTTTCTAACAATAATTCAGGTGCATTCCTGTCAAATGTGTTAGGGATGATTTAAGCACTGTCAAATAAAATAGAGCTGTGCTCCGCTATAGACATGAGCCGGCAGATAATCACAGAAATGAACCTTTTCTTTAATCATCTCTTACTTTGTAAAGAGCAATGATTGGAGTATTGGTGTTTTCTCAATCCATTGTCAATTCACAAATTCATTCATTCATTCATTCATTCATTTTCTTTTTGGCTTAGTCCCTTTATTAATCTGGGGTGAACCACCAACTTATCCAGCATATGTTTTACGCAGCGGATGCCCTTCCAGCTGCAACCCATCACTGGGAAACATCCACACACACCCATTCACACTCATACACTACGGACAATTTAGCTTACCCAATTCACCTATACCGCATGTCTTTGGACTTGTGGGGGAAACCGGAGCACCCGGAGGAAACCCACGCCAACACGGGGAGAACATGCAACTCCACACAGAAATGCCAACTGACCCAGCTGAGGCTCGAACCAGCGACCTTCTTGCTGTGAGGCGATCGTGCAATCCACTGCGCCACCGTGAGGCCCAATTCACAAATTCATCAAGCAAATCAAAAGGGATCATTTCACTTATTCACATCACTACATTTACTTTGTCCTCTGCATCAGAAGTACTTTAAGCTAATTAATTTATTAATTCATTTTCTTTTCAGCTTAGTTCCTTTATTAGTTCCTATATGTGGACTTTAATTGATATGTGGACTTTAATTGAACTTGTTAAGCTGCTTTGACACAATCTACATTGTAAAAAGCGCTATATAAATAAACTTGAATTGAATTGAATTAATCAGGGGTCGCCACAGCGGAATGTACCGAGAACTTATATTTTACGCAGCAGGTGCCCTTCCAGCTGTAACCCATCACTGGGAAACACTCATACACTACGGACAATTTAGCTTACCCAATTCACCTATAGCACGTCTTTGGAATTGTGGGGGAAACCGGAGCACCCAGAGGAAACCCACGCGAACACGGGGAGAACATGCAAACTCCACACAGAAATGCCAACTGACCCAGCCGAGGTTCGAACCAGTGAGCTTCTTGCTGTGAGGCAACAGTGCTACCCACTGTGCCACCGAACCGCCCTTTAAGCTAATTACTGTTACTGGATACTGTTCGCTATGCGCTAAGCACTATGAACACACACACAGGCTTCTGTTCATTCTTGCATCCAACCACAAAACATCTCAATGGCTTACTCTTACATCTCTTACTGCTTCAGAGGTTTGTTCCAGTCAACCATAAGTGCCCTGCGAAGTGGACATCACAGTATATTCTGCTATGATTCCAGTTTGAAATCATGTTCAATTGGAAAGGTAACATGCACAAGACTTCTATCACATGATTACGGTTAAAAAACCCTTTACACTACTTTAATATTTGAATATATTGATAATTGAAGTTGGGCGACATGGTGACTCAGTGGTTAGCACTGTCACCTCAAAGCAAAAAGGTCACTGGTTTCTGTGAGTTTGCATGTTCTCCCTGTGTTGGCGTGGGTTTCCTCCGGGTGCTCCGGTTTCCCTCAAGGTCCAAAGACATGCTCTATAGGTGAATTGAATAAACTAAATTGGCCGTAGTGTATGTGTGTGAATGAGTGTGTATGGATGTTTCCCAGTACTGGGTTGCAGCTGGAAGGCCTTTCGCTGTGTAAAACATATGCTGGATAAGTTGGCAGTTCATTCTGCTGTGGTGACCTCTGATGAATAAAGGGACTAAGCTGAAGGAAAATGAATGAATGGATAAACTTCAAGTTCAGCCTGTGTGCAGGGGGTGGAGAGCAGTGAATGCTATGTAAGGAACATGTCGATCTCAACACGAGTCCTTCACGGAGCTCTCTTCTAATGAACTGGTTATTTAAAGCATGTCCGTGTGATACACCAGGACCAGGATTGAGAACCGCTGGTTTAGGGGATAATCTTCTCACTTCCGCTAATCCTACATTGAGACAATAGCGGACTGTACAATTTGCTCAAGATGGGGCCTATGCTAATACAGCAGTGTCTGTCAACATCATAGAAAGGCATGTGATGGCTTGTTCTCAGAAAGTACATACAATTAATGGTTATGGGGATGGCTGTTGTAAAAGGGATTTTTAATCTCAATGTGCATTTTTCCTGGTAAAATAAAGGCTATAATAGCAATAAAAGGGCGGCCCGGTGGCACAGTGGGTACCGCTGTCGCCTAATAGCAAGAAGGTCAATGGTTCAAGCCTCGGCTGGGTCAGTTAGCATTGCTGTGTGGAGTTTGCATGTTCTCCCCTTATTCGCGTGGGTTTCCTCTGGGTGCTCCGGTTTCCCCCACAAGTCCAAAGACATGCACCATGGGTGAATTGGGTAAGCTAAAATTGTCCGTAGTGTATGTGTGTGAATGTAAGAGTATATGGGTGTTTCCCAGTGATGGGTTGCAGCTGGAAGGGCATCTGCTGCGTAAAACATATGCTGGATAAGTTGGCGGTTCATTCCACTGTGGCGACCCCTGATTAATAAAGGGACTAAGCCGAAAAGAAAATGAATGAATGAATGAATAACAGTAAAAATGGATTTATATCATCATCATTATATGCCCGCACTATAATGTTCAAATGAACTGCTGTCTGTTTAAAAATATTAGCCACTGAATATAACAGTCAAACTTAGTCCATTTCCCAGGTAAGGCTGAATGCTACTGGTAAAGATTGAAAAACATTTGTCTGTTAATTGGCAGAAGAGTTGTGCCACTTAGTGGTCAAAAGCTGCAAATACATTAGAGGCAGCAGCAGAAGCTGTTGTAGCAAAAATACATCTGATTGAGAACCATCTGTGTTTAATCAATTTATGACATTAAAAAATATTTTATTTAAATGAACTAAAACGATCCCCATTTGCAGTCAAATGAAGTGCTTAAGGAAAAAAGTTAGAGTTAAATAGCATAATCACAAAATAATATTCAAGAGTTCACACTTAGCTGATGATTGGTAATATAGCTTGTTTGGCATGGTGTCCCGGGAGAGAGCCCTGAGCTCACAAGATCCTCGAGCCCTGGGCTCCCTCCCGTTTGCAGAACGAGAGGGGAGCTTGAGCTCTGGTAGATCTCGATGAACTCCCCCGACTTATTTCTGGCTAAAAGAATGGCTGAAAAGAGATGTATACTTATTAAGGTCTTGGCAATGGTATTGCTTAGTGTGTTCAATTTACTTAAATTGCGTGTTTTTGGACTGTGGCAGGAAACCGGAGAACCCGGGGAAAACCCAGGCGAGCACGGGGAGAACAAGCAAACTCCACACAGAAATGATGACTAGTTTAGTTGGGACTTTAACCAGAGACATTCTTGCTGTGAGGCGGCAGTGCTAATCACTGGGCCACCGTGTCGCCCATTTGGGAAGGAGGAGGAGTAGGGGTGGGTGGGGGGGGTTATTCAAGCTGAAGGTACTGAGATAAGGGAACTCTGGTTATTTATGGTGATCTAGGAATCATCTGATTGGTGAATCAATTGCGAGCTAATGCGGGCCAGCTGTAAGCAATCATAAGCACATGATCCTCTCGAAATTAGTTTATAAATAAACTTCACTTCGAAATAAACGAATCTACCTAAACAGCCAGTTTATCTCCATTCCATGAGTTTTTCTTCCACCCCAACACACTCACATTCATTTGGCTTAGTTGCTGCTTTATCAGGGGTTGCCACAGCTGAATAAACTACCAAATACTCTGGGATATGTTTTACCGGCAGATGCCCTTTGTACCACAACCCAGAACTGAGAGTGCAGTAACTCATGATCCCTGGAAAACACCCATACACGCTCTCATTCACACACACTCATACACTGCGGCCAATTTTAGTTTGTCCAGTTCACCTATACTACGTTATGGTGGTGTGGAAAAACCAGGAGAACCAGGAAGAAACTACTAACCTCATGTGAAACTCTGAATCTGCGTCTCGTGAATGAATGAAATATGCTGTTTTCCAACAAGGCAACCCAGGGTGCTGAAATATAATTGGCTAAAGTGGCAGTGGGCGGGTTAAAAGAACCAAAACAAAGACACCCGCTCCGGCACGTAACACACATTTTCAAAGCAGAATAACTACCTTCAGCATTGTTTTTCAGATAAGCAAGAATTTTCACATGGCATGTGTCTTAAATATCTGCAAACATATTATGGTATTTTTATGCTTTAGAAGAGTCAAAAACTTACATACAGCACTTTTAATGTTTTGCAATACCTGACCTTGTGGGGACATTTGTTGTACCTATAAGGAAAATGGCTCATACATCACACAGAATCAAGTATTTAAAATGTAAAATAGAGATTGTTTCCTGTGAGGGTTGGGTTTAGGGGTAGGGAATAGAATATACAGTCTGAACAGTAGAAACATAATCACATCTATAGGAATTACCTATAAAGACAGCTGTACAAGTGTGTGTGTGTGTGTAATTTAAAATAAAGAATTACCATCTCATGTTCACAGTCATTACGTCACATTTAAGATACAGATTAATGCTGTACTCTAAGTATATGTCACAGTACTTTCATTTAGGCTAGAAATACTATAAGTTCATGAACTCAGTTTAAAATCTGCTCTATCCGCTTTTTATATTGTTACCCCTGATGTCTAAAATAAAAAACATGGATGGATGTGTTCTGCTTATTCATTCATTCATTCATTTACTTTTCGGCTTTGTCCCTTTATTAAAATAGGGTCGCCCCAGTGGAATGAACCACCAACTTATCCAGCATATGTTTTATGCAGCGGATGCCCTTCCAGCTGCAACCCATCACTGGGAAACATCCACACTCATACACTATGGACAATTTAGCCTACCCAATTCACCTATAGCACATGTCTTTGGACTTGTGGGGGAAACCGGAGCACTCGGAGGAAACCCACGCCAACACGGGGAGAACATGCAAACTCCACACAGAAATGCCAACTGACCCAGCCGAGGCTCGAATCAGCGACCTTTTTGCTGTGAGGCGATCGTGCTACCCACTGTGCCACCGTGCAGCCCTCAAGCACAAACTTCTTATCTGAAAACATAAAAATAGGGTACTACGAACTCAGGCTACTTTAGTTTGATGGTTTCAAGTAGGTTACAAGTAGAATGGTTACAAGTAGGAATGGAACAGATACCAGATTCTCATAGTAAATACTGCAGCATTAAACAAAGTCAGGGAGAGGTTTAAAACTGTGCTGAGGGAAATTAATTAATGTATGAATGAATGTATCTTGAAAATGTGTTCCTTAATTCCTTCCGTCATTCACACTTCCTCACATGCAGGGTCTTTTTTATTTTTTTGCTAGTAGTGTGATTTGTCAGCCATTCCTTTCACAAGAGTTTTATTCGTAATTTCAGCAAAAACACCCCTGAATGTCCAAGGCTAAATTTAGAGCATTGACTTCAGTCACCAATCGTGCCTGTTTTCTTGACCTAGTGCTGAGTGGAACTACCATGGATTATTTTTTTTATTATCATCCAAGCTGGTATAGTGTTCCAAATAACACCCCTCGCATATTTGGTCCATCTCTGTTACAAAGAAGTGAAGTTTTCCATATTGCATCTGCTGAATTAGGTGAAAGTGTGCAGAATTGCAGTTTTATGACAAAGGTTGCATCAAAGAATAGTCCTTCTCAGTTATTGTATCAAAGAATAGTCTCAGTAAAAGCACTGAAAGTAGTTTCCATTCAGCCCTAAAACGGAATCATTCACTCCATTGGAAGCCCAGGTGCTTGGCTCAAGTCTCAACATGAAGCAAAGCAGGCAGATGTCTGGCACCTTTCCTAAAGCTTTTTCTGCTTTTGTTTCTTGCTGTCCTGTAGCATGATTTAATCTGTAAAACACTGAACAATCAAAATTCCATTATTTAGCAATAATAATATTAATAATATGCATTTTCTAAATTTGGGGCATCACGGTGGCGCAGTGGGTAGCACTTACAGCAAGAAGGTCGCTGGTTCGAGCCTCGGCTGGGAGGAACAATCAAAATTCCATTATTTAGTACTCCACAAGCCTCTGTGTGGAGTTTGCATGTTCTCCCCGTGGGTTTCCTCCAGGGGCTCTGGTTTCCCCTACAAGTCCAAAGACATGTGGTATAGGTGAATTGGGTAAGCTAAATTGGCCGTGTGTGAATGAGAGTGTATGGTTGTTTCCCTGTGATGGGTTGCAGCTGGAAGGGCATCCGCTGCATAAAACATATGCTGGATAAGTTGGCGGTTCATTCCGCTGTGGCGACCCCTGATTAATAAAGGGACTAAGCAGAAAAGAAAATGAATGAATTTTCTACAATTGTTTACTGTTTGACATATATTACCCTTTACCATCCAGTCCTAAAATAGCTAGCACAGAGAAAATGTAGGGCTCTGCAGGCTACATCACCCCCTGGCTGGATGAAATTTTTACTAATCTCCACTTGTGACTTGTTTATCGAATTTATTTATGGGTGTCTGAGAGCTCATTACATAATTATAATTAATCTTCACTTCTAAAGTCCCCCCTTTTTTCTGTACATTGCATTCTATGGGCACTTCCCTTTTCCTTCCTTCCTCCCTTTCATCTTTCCCTTCATCTGTATTTCCTTTTTATCCTGTCCCTTGTGAGAGCAGCTCTGTGTGGTCACTCTGACGTACATGTTATTAGTCTGAGTTAGGCTACAGAGACATGAGGGAATATTTGATTCACAGCAGCTGCCCTCTTCACTGTGGAGTGTACAGATGGAGGTGCACCTGCGTCCCTCATTTCACTCTTTGCACTTACACACGCTCTCTCACACATACTGTATGCATTTTGTGTGTGTGTGTGTGTGTGTGTGTGTGTGTGTGTGTGTGTACAGACTCACAAACACATGACCTCAAGAACATACACTTTTCTATCATGTTATAAGTATGTTACTTTTTTCTATGTTTATGTATTTATGTGGTAATGTTGTGAGTACCCTTTCATAGGTTGATAATAATTTAGATTAGATTAGGTTCAACTTTATTGTCATTACACATGTACAAGTACAGGGCAACGAAATGCAGTTTAGGTCTAACCAGGAGTGCAATATCAGCAAGTGCAGGATATAGGTATGAGTTATAAAGTGCAATTATAAAAAAAAACTATGGTGATATTTACAGATGGATGTACTATGAACATTATATACTGGTTGTATTGACTATATACAGAGATTTAGTACAACGTAGTGCGATGAATATGTGCCATTTTAATTGTGCAAATATTAAAGGGCACCTATGATGAAAATCCTCTTTTGTAAGCTGTTTGGACAGAACTGTGTGCAGGTATATTGTGTGCACAGTCATATTGGAGTGATAGAAACACTATAAGTCTCTTTTTTTTTTCTTCCTGACGTTAAAATAGGATCCAAATCCCTCCAGACCGCAACGTGACGTAGGAGTGAGGTTTCCCCGCCCACCGAATTGATTGAACTTTATAACGACATTGTGAGTGACTCATCGCTTCAGAAAGGCTTAAATTAACTCCACAACAATTATATAAAATAACCGTTGTGAAAGTTCTTACTGTAGTAAGGGAGATCTGCTTCATTCTTGTCTTTCACGGAGCTGTTTGTCTAAGTGAATGCTATGGCTGTGACAAGCACATGGGAACGGTGGGCAGGGAGAACCAGCTCATTAGCATTAAAGGCACAGGCAACAAAAACAGCTACTTGGTTAAAACAATTATAAGAAATAGTCTAAAGGGTAATTTGAGCTGAAACTTTACAGACACATTCTGGAGACACAAAGGGTTTATATTAAATCTTGAAAAATGGTTAAAATTTTGTGCCCTTTAAATAATGCAGTGTTTATGGGGAGTAAAAGTTATGAGGAAAGTGTAGGGGTGTATTGGGGGGTGGGGGGGGTGGCAAAAGAGTCAGTGGGGGGCAGATTTCAGAAGCGAGACAGCTCTGGGGAAAAAGGTGTTCCTCAGTCTGCTGGTTTTTGTCCGGGGGAACCTGAATCGATAGAAAACAGTCTGTGAGCAGGGTGAGAGGACTCCTTAAGAATACTGCGTGCTTGGCGCAGACAGTGTATCTTCTGGATGTCCTCAATGGCTGGAAGTGTGGTTCCTGTGTTGGTTGGGCAGTTTTCACCATCCGCTGCAGTGCCTTACGCTCAGCTCTATTGCGCAGTGGTAGAAGTCACCAAGGCAGTTGAAGATAACTGGTTCTTCTTAAGTTACCTTAAGAAAAAGAGACACTGGTGAGCCTTCTTGACCAGGTTGGAGGTGTTGGTGGTCCAGGACAGGTTCTTTGAGATGTCGGTCCCCAGGAACTTGAAGGATGAGACAGGCTTAATGGCTATCCCATTGATGTGGATGGGATCATGTGAGCCTGTTCGTCCCTTCCTGAAGTCCACAATGAGCTCCTTGGTCTTAGTGGTGTTAAGGAGCAGATTATTGTTTGTGCACCAAGTGGCCAGATGCTGTATCTCCTCCCTGTAGGCAGTCTCATCATTGTTGCTGATTAGACCAATCACTGTAGTGTCATCTGCAAATTTGATGATGGTGTTGGATCCATTCATGGGCATGTAGTCGTGGGTAAAAGGGAGTAGAGCAAGGGGCTCAGCACACAGCCCTGTGGTACAACAGTATTGAGTGTGACGGTGGTGAAGCAGATGTGGCCTGATCTAACATTTTGAGGTCTGTTAGTCAGAAAGTCTATAACCCAGTTGCAGAGAGAGATGTTAATGCAATTGTGCATAAGTGTTTTTATTGTCCAAGTGTGTGAGTACAGAGTACAGTGCTATGGAGACTGCATCTTCTGTGCTCCTGTTGCCACAGTAGGCAAACTGGTGTGGGTCCAGTGTGGATGGGAGAGAGTCTTTCAAATGTGTCAGGACCAACCGCTCAAAGCACTTCATGATGATGGGGGTGTGAGTGCTACAGGGCGGTAGTCATTAGATATTTTGGGCTAGAGTGTTTCAGCACTGGCACGATAGAGGTGGTTTTAAATCATGCTGGCACAGCCGCTAGGTTAAGGGACAGGTTGAAAATGTCTGTGAATACCCCATTCTGCGCATGCCTTGAGGGATATCATCTGGTCCAGCAGCCTTGTGTTCATTGATCTGACTCGGTGAGGTGTAAACTTCTGAGGAGGTGAGTATGATAAGTGATAAGTTGAAGAAGTGATCCTGGTAGTGGGTTCTTTATTGTCTCTTTCAAAGCAAGCATAAAACCAGACATGCCACATGCGCCAAGGATCAGAGTTGGAAAAGTGCTCCTCTAGCTTTAGCTTGTAACAGTGCTTGACCTTTTTGATGCCCCTCTTCAGATTAGCCCTGGAAGTGCTGTAGGCCTGTGCATCACCTGATCTGAAGGCAGTGTTGCGTGCCTTCAGCACCTCCTTGTTCATCCATGGCTTTTGATTTGGGTATGTGGTGATCTGCTTCTAGGTTGTAACACTTTCTATGGTGGTGTTAATGTATTTCAGACCAGAATAGAGGAAGTGTAAGGGCAAACTCTCACTAAGCACAGTTCCCTTGAATCGTGCAATCGCAGTTGTCCCCCCTCCCTTCTCCCCCGACGGCCTGCAGTCACACTGCATCGATGATGCGACTGTTTAGTGTAACAGGAAGAGAAGCGTAGACTTCAGCCATGTTTGTGTGTACATGGTCCAAAGTTTTGTCGGACCATGTATACACAACAGGAAGGACCATGTATACACGACAGGAAGGACCATGTATACACGACAGGAAGGTTAAACAACAATAGTATGTGCAGTAAGTACGTCGTTTTTTTTTATAAACTAAATTTTAGAGTAAAATGTAGTTTTTATGTTATTGTTCCTACAATGTTTTTTTATATTATAATATCATTGTTCTTAATAATTAAGCTGATGTAAATATATATATATATATATATATATATAAAATAATGATATAAATAGCGCAACATTATTAAAATCACACACAAAATTCCATATTGTCAGCTGTGGCTTTATTTCCCACTCCATTTTTAATTAAAAAAGATCTCAATTTTACCATCACATTAAATTACTCAAATATATTTTTTAATTAACCTAGGTAATGTTTTCCATAATTCATGCATGAAAGAACAACAAAGAGGGCAAAATCAGCACATAAACAAGTGCTCCATGATCTTACCTTACCTCATTTTTTTTATTATTTAATTGATTTTATTATTTAAATAGAGTAAAATATAGTTTTATTTACCAAAAACCAACTGTAAATGTATGTGGACATCATCCAGTTACATTATATTATGGGTCTAATTGTGTAACCTGCTTCTATTTTTTCAACAATATAATAAATTGTCTTATGTCATAATATCATTTAACAAAAATGTCAACATGAATAACTATTTAGGGCTGTTACATGTCCATGTATTTATTTTTTGCTATTTGTCGCCCTCTAGAGTTTTTGTACTACCTGTTTTGTTCATTCATTCATTCATTTTCATTTCAGCTTAGTCCCTTTATTAATCTGGGGTCGCCACAGCAGAATGCACCGCCAACTTATCCAGCATATGTTTTACGCAGCGGAAGCCCTTCCAGCTGCAACCCATCTCTGGGAAACATCCATACACACCCATTCACACTCATGCACTACTGACAATTTAGCTTACCCAATTCACCTGTACCGCATGTCTTTGGACTTGTGGGGGAAACCGGAGCACCCAGAGGAAACCCACGCCAACACAGGGAGAACATGCAAACTCCACACAGAAAGGCCAACTGACCCAGCCGAGGCTCGAATCAGCGATCAGCAACCTTTTTGTTGTGAGGCAAACGTGCTACCCACTGCGCCACTGTGAGACCTGTCATAATATCATTTAACAAAAATGTCAACATGAATAACTATTTAGGGCTGTTACATGTCCATGTATTTATTTTTTGCTATTTGTCGCCCTCTAGAGTTTTTGTACTACCTGTTTTGTTTTAAAGTAGATTTCTTTGCACCTGCGGATCATGACAGCCGGCTTATAAGAGCTCACGCTGCAGCACTTCGGAGGCGAGGACTTGAGCAGCCATCCAGATGCGGAGTTGTGCTCAGCCTTAGTTTTGTTGATTCCTCCCATACTTTGTTATGATTTTGTTTTACCCGTAAATTACCCATAGGCCGATCCATTAGTGTTTTCCCTCATTTGTGTTACGGCTGTGGCTGTAATAAGAGCTTTCACACAAAATAAGCATTTATTGCATGCAGTAAAGAAATCAGTTTTCATCCATATCAGTCCTGTTATAATCAGCAGTGATTTTCCATGTTTTTTCACATATTTCTAATGGGCTTCCACATGTGATACTGTATATTTATTCATTATCGGCTTAAGTCCCTTTATTAATCTGGGGTCGCCACAGCGGAATGAACCGCCAACTTATCCAGCATATGTTTTACGCAGCGGATGCCCTTCCAGCTGAAACCCATCACTGGGAAACATCCATACATACCCATTCACACTGATACACTATGGACAATTTAGCTTACCCAATTCACCTATACTGCATGTGTAGCCGGTTCTGTTCTGAACGGCTGGACTACCCCTCTGCGTTGTGTTGTGTGAAGTAAGAACGAGTCCGTCTGCAGGTTCAGCTGTCGAATTTATTCAAGTGCTGCACAGAGAACATGCAGTTATGATCCTTCTCTTATAATTCCTCTTACGCCTGCTACTGTCCTCTGACAAACTCAAGCAAGCATAATACAGTAAATATAACATTTTACATAATGAGAAAAGATAATAATCATTCTAAAACAGTTAATTAATCCAGTTAATATTTAAACTTTCCAGAAAATGTGTTACAAAAACTCCACTTAATATATAAAAAAGTTACCAGTACTTTATTCATTCATTCATTTTCATTTCGGCTTAGTCCCTTTATTAATCTGGGGTCACCACAGCAGAATGAACCGCCAACTTATACAGCATATGTTTTTTATGCAGCAGATACCCTTCCAGCTGCAACCCATCTCTGGGAAACATCCATACACACCCATTCACTACGGACAATTTAGCTTACCCAATTCACCTATACCACATGTCTTTGGACTTGTGGGGGAAATTGGAGCACCAGGAGGAAACCCACGCCAACACAGGGAGAACATGCAAACTCCACACAGAAACGCTAACTGACCCAGCCGAGGCTCGAACCAGCGACCTTCTTGCTTTGAGGCGAACGTGCTATCCACTGCGCCACCGTGAGGCCCTACCAGTATTATATCTAACACACAAAACATCAAACACATGAAACACAAAAAAACACAATACCTGCACAAACAGAGAACATGCAGTTATGATCCCTCTCTTATAATTCCTCTTACGTCTGCAACTGCTAAACATTCACACACAAAAGAAATTGAAATTCAGGAATCAAAAGTCACATTTCACAGGCTGAGTCTCACGCTAACGTTAGCTAGATCATGCTAATATCGTGCACTGCACTTCTCCTGGTTAAAATTACAGTTTGCCAGGTTAAAACAGATTGAAACACAATATAAAGAACCCAAACACATTCCTATAACTCATGTACATGTTATAACCAAACTCATTTCACCTGTAACTGCAGCGACGCACGTCAATGAAGTCATCGCGCCGACGCTTCAAAACAAAAAAAATAAAACATTTTCTCTTTCGTTTTCCACATATTAATTACCAACAAAACAAAGATTTTGCGTGAATTTATAATGAAAACATAAATTAATTTAATACCTGTTACACATGTCTTTGGACTTATGGAGGAAACTGGAGCACCCGGAGGAAACCCACGCGAACACGGGGAGAACACGCAAACTTCACACAGAAACGCCAACTGACCCAGCTGGGGCTGAAACCGGTGACCTTCTTGCTGTGAGGCGATTGTGCTACCCACTGTGCCACC
>CAIGQW010053894.1:104014-116514 GCA_903798125.1 Danio choprae | reverse complement strand
TGTCTGCATAGCGAGTTTTCTCCTCCGCGTCTATCATGGATCAGCTGTGATCGCCGCTGTCGTTTATCAATGTCACTCATCGGTGAACAGCACCAGAGCGTTAAAGCCAATCGCAGCCCTTTCTGTTGAGCGCGTGACCAGTCATAGGGGTGTAAGAACTCGCTAGACACGGCTCAGAAAGCGAGCAGGATATTTATATATGTTGTTCTGTGCATGTACTTGAGTTTTTAAAGGGACAGATCATGTATCTGACTGTTTGTATTAAAGGCCTAAATTGTATTGCAAATAGTATATAAATATATTTATACATTTTAATACGAGAATTGCTGTGCTGTGAAGAAAATATAAAACTGTGTATGGAAAGCATCGTCAATGTGTTCCAGAAATGACTGGCTCTATCAGAGAAGATTGACCGTGCAAAGGTTGTACGTCTAAACTGCACAGCACAGTAATAGATCGTGTTGCTCTGCCATTATTATTCTGTCACAAACTCACATAATGGAGTTGGAGCATACCCATTTAAAATGTTAAAAATCATACAAGCATCAGCCAAATATTTCATATTATCAAAGCTCAGTAAATAATGTTTTTCTATTATATTACAATGATGGGGCAGCATGGTGCCGCAGTGGGTAGCACAATCGCCTGACAGCAAGAAGGTTACTGGTTCGAGCCCCGACTGGGTCAATTGGCCTTTCTGTGTGGAGTTTGCATGTTCTCCCCGTGTTGCCGTGGGTTTCCTCCGGGTGCTCCAGTTTCCCCCACAAGTCCAAAAACATGCGCTATAGGTGAATTGGGTAATATAAATTGTCCGTAGTGTAAAAGTGTGTATGGATGTTTCCCAGTGATGGGTTGTAGCTGGAAGGGCATCTGCTGCGTAAAACATATTCTGGATAAGTTGGAGTGCTTACATTCAGCCACGTTTAACCTTCCTGTCGTGTTTGGGTCAAATATGACCGATTAACACCCTAAAACACTCAAAACACATTTTAAGAGTGCTTAGATTCAGCCACTTTTAAGACAAATTCCCAGCCTTGAGCTTAGTTTATAGCTTGACGTGTCTAGCTTGACGTTGAGGACAGTGGAATGGACCTTGTGGTGCAACAGTAGTCAATTTCCTAGCTTTGTGCTCAGTTTATGCTCGGGATTAGCTTGTTGATAACTGATGTGGGTTAGACCTCGTGGCACAATGGTAGTGTGTCTGACTCTGGATCAGAAGGTTCTGTGTTCAAATCACGTCAGGGTCACGTGTTCAGCCTTAGATTTTTTTAAAGTAGTTGAAGTCACCTTCTAGGAGTGATTACATTCAGCCACTTTTAATTCAAATTCCCAGCCTTGTGCTTACTTAATGATTGCGTCTGGTTTGTCGATGAGGACAGTGGATAGGACCTTGTGAAAGAAAAAAGTAGCGTGTGTGACTCCAGATTTGAAGGTTTCATGTTCAAATCATGGTGAGATGACAAGGATTGAGCTTAGCAATTGTTTGTGAAAGGCACCTTCTAGGAGTGTTTACTTTCAGCCACTTTCTATTCAAATTCCAAGACTTGAGCTAAGTTTATGCTCGTGTCCAGCTTGTCGAGGAGGACTATAGGCAGGACCTCGTATCGTAACTGTAATGCGTCTCACTCCAGTTCAAAAAGTTAAAAG
Organism: Danio choprae; assembly: GCA_903798125.1. Lineage (NCBI taxonomy): Eukaryota > Metazoa > Chordata > Actinopteri > Cypriniformes > Danionidae > Danio > Danio choprae. Next base: position 114,867 of record CAIGQW010053894.1, on the reverse strand, counting down.
TTCAAATCACAATGGGGTCACAGACGTTGAGTTTAGCAATTTATGTTTTAAGCTGTGGAAGGTTCCTAGTATGACTGCTACTTTTAGCCACTTTTAAGACAAACACCCTGCCTTGAGCTCAGTTTATGCTCGTGTCTAGCTTGTTGATGTTTACAGTGCATATGATATCGTGGCCAGATCAGAAGGTTGCGTGTACAAATCATGTCGGGGTCACAAGGATGGAGTTTAACAATTCTTTGCAAAGTTGTGGAAGGCACCTTTTAGGAGTGCTTACTTTCAGCCACTTTTAAGTCAAATTCCCAACCTTGAGCTCACTTCATGCTCATGTCTAGCTTGTCGTTGAGGTCTGTGGAAAAGACCTTGTGGTGCAACTTTAGTCAATTTTCTAGCTTGGTGCTCAGTTTATGCTTGTGTCTAGCTTGTTGATAACTGCATAAGGTTGGACCTCCTGGAGCAATGGTAGAGCATCTGACTCCCGATCAGAAGGATGTGTGTTCAGAATATGTCGAAGTCTCAGGTGTTCAGCTTAAGTTTTTTTTTTACGTAGTGGAATTCGCCTTCTTTCCAGGAGTGCTTACTTTTAGTCACTTTTAAGTCAAATGCCCAGCCTCGAGCTCACTTCATGCTCATGTCTAGCTTGTCATTGTGGGCTGTGGAATGGACTTTGTGGTACAACATTAGTACATTTGACCCTACATAAAAAGGTTGCGTGTTGCGTCGAGGTCACAAGTTTTGACCTAAGCAATTGTTTGTAAAGTTGTAGATGAGGCCTTTTAAGAGTGCTTACATTCAGCCACGTTTAACCTTCCTGTTGTGTTTGGGTCAAATATGACCGATTTACAACATAAAACACTCAAAAGACATTTTAGGAGTCCTTAGATTCAGCCACCTTTAAGACATATTCCCAGCCTTGAGCTCAGTTTATGCTCGTGTCTAGCTTGTCATTGAGGACTGGATAAAGGACTTTGTGGCACAGCAGTAGCACATCTGACTCCACATAAAACTGTTGCTTGTAGAAGTGATGGCGTTTTGACCTAAGCAATAGTTCGTAAAGTTGTAGACAACACCTTTTAGGAGTGCTTACATTCAGCCACGTTAAACCTTCTTGTCATGTTCGAGTCAAAACTGTCCGATTTACACCCTAAAACACTCAAAACACATTTTAAGAGTGCTTAGATTCAGCCACTTTTAAGACAAATACGCAGCCTTGAGCTCAGTTTATGCCCGTGTCTAGCTTGACGTTGAGGACAGTGGAATGGACCTTGTGGTGCAACAGTAGTCAATTTCCTAGCTTTGTGCTCAGTTTATGCTTGTGATTAGCTTGTTGACAGCTACTTTGGCTTAGACCTCGTGGCGCAACAGTAGAGCGTCTGACTCTTGATTAGAAGGATGTATGTTCTAAACATATTGGTGTCTCAGGTGTTCAGCTTAAGATTTTTTTTTACGTAGTGGAGTTTGCCTTCTAGGAGTGCTTACACTCAACGTTAGTACATTTGACCCTACATAAAAAGGTTGCGTGTTGCGTCGAGGTCACAAGTTTTGACCTAAGCAATTGTTTGTATAGTTAATTGTTAGTAAAGATGACGCCTTTTAAGAGTGCTTACATTCAGCCATGTTTAACCTTTCTGTCTTGTTCAGGTCAAATCTGACCGATTTACAACTGAAAACACATTTTAGGAGTGCTTAGATTTAGCCACTCTTAAGACAAATTCCAAGCTTTGAGTTCAGTTTATGCTCAGGATTAGCTTGTTGGTCGCTCCAGTGAATTAGACCTCGTGGCACAACAGTAGCACGTCTGACTCCCTTTAGGTTTTTTAAAAGTGGTGGAAGTCGCCTTCTAGGAGTGATTACATTCAACCACTTTTAAATCAAATTCCCAGCCTTGTGCTTATTTAATGCTTGTGTCTGGTTTGTCAATAGCATGTGTGAGTCCAGATCTGAAGGTTTCATCTTCAAATCATGCTGAGGTGACAAGGATTGAGTATAGCAATTGTTTGTGAAATGTACCTTCTAGGAGTGTTTACTTTCAGCCACTTTCAACTCAAATTCCCAGCCTTGAGCTCAGTTTATGCTAATGTTTAGCTTGTTGATGTTTACTTACCATAGGACCTCATGGCGCAAAGATAGCATGTCTACCTCCAGGGCAGAAGGTTTAGTGTTCAAATCACCGTGGGGTCACAAGACTTTCTTTAAAGTAGTGGAAGTCGCCTTCTAGGAGTGATTACATTCAGTCACTTTTAAGTCAAATTCCCAGCCTTGTGCTTACCTAATGCTTGTGTCTGGTTTGTTGATGAGGACAGTGGATAGGACCTAATGGGACAAAAAAGTAGTGCGTCTGACTCCAGATCTGAAGGTTGCATGTTCAAATCATGCCAAGGTGACAAGGATTGAGTTCTGCAATTACTTGTAAAGTTTGTGAAAGGCACATTGTAGGAGTGTTTACTTTCAGCCACTTTCAATTCAAATTCCAAGACTTGTGCTTACGTTATGCTTGTGTCTGGTTTGTCGATGAGAACAGTGGATATGACCACATGGGACACAAAAGTAGTGAGTCTGATTGCACATCTGAAGGTTGCGTGTACAAATCATTGGGGTCACAAGGATTGAGTTTAACAATTCTTTGCAAAGTTGTGGAAAGGACTTAATGCTTGTGTCTGGTTTGTTGATGAGGACACTGGATAGGACCTTGTGGAAGGAAAAAGTAGCGCATGTGACTCAAGATCTGAAGGTTTCATGTTCAAATCACGTTGAGGTGACAAGGATTGAGTTTAGCAATTGTTTGTGAAAGGCACCTTTTAGGAGTGTTTACTTTCAGCCACTTTCAATTCAAATTCCCAGCCTTGAGCTCAGTTTATGCTTGTGTCTACCTTGTTGATGTTTACAGTGCATGGGACCACATGGCAGAATGGTAGGGTGTCTTGATTCCAGATCTGAAGTTTATGTGATCAAATCACGTCGGGGTCAAAAGACTCGTTTTTTTAAAGTAGGCGAAGTCACCTTCTAGACTCCAGAACTGAAGGTTGCATGTTCAAATCACGCCGAGGTGACAAGGATTGATTTCATCAATTATTTGTAAAGGTTATAAAGTGTTTACTTTCACCCACTTTCAATTAAAATTCCAAGACTTGTGCTTACATAATGCTTGTGTCTGGTTTGTCGATGAGGAGAGTGGATAGGATCTCGTGGGACACAAAAGTAGTGAGTCTGACTCCACATATCTGAAGGTTGCATATACAAATCATGTCGGGGTCAAAAGGATTGAGTTTAACAATCAATTGCAAAGTTGTGGAAGGCACTTTTTAGGAGTGCTTACTTTCAGACACTTTTAAGACACATTCCCAACCTTGAGCTCACTTCATGTCTAGCTTGTTGTTGAGGACTGTGGAAAGGACCTTGTGGTGCAATGTTAGTACATTTCCTAGCTTTGCTCGTGTCTAGCTTGCTGATAGCATCATTAGGTAGGACCTCATGGTGCAATAGTAGTGCATCTGACTCTAAATTAGAAGGTTGTGTGTTCAAATTACGTTGGATCACAGTCGCACAGCTTAAGGTTTTTTTTACGTAGTGGAATTTGCCTTCTAGTAGTGTTTACTTTCAGCCACTTTTAAATCAAATTTCTAGCCTTGAACTCTCGTTTATGCTCATTTCTAGCTTGTCATTGAGGACTGTGGAAAGGACTTTGTGGCACAACAGTAGCATATCTGACTCCACATAAAAATATTGCTTGTACAAGTGACGGAGGGTTCACAGGTTTTGACCTAAGCAATATTTTGTAAAGTTGTAGACGACACCTTTTAGGAGTGCTTACATTCATCAATGAGCCACTGAAAGAACAAACACTTAGCAGTCAGAATTGCTTGGTAATCTAATGCTTCAGTATGGCCCTTCAAAAGCTTACACATAGATGCCGGGCTCGTCCGGGACTTGAAACACGGACCAACAATCTGCTTGCAAACTGGCATTGGAACAGGCCTCTTTGAAAGCCATAATGCCCTTCAAAACAAAAAACAACTGCAAGGCCTCATCCATGATTTGAACCCAGGACCCCTTTCACCTAAAGCGAGAATCATTCCCTTAGACCAACGAGCCACTTAAAAGCAAGGGCTTTACATGGTGATACTATCTGCTGACAAACTGGCCTTCTCTTATAGAGGCCTCTGTGAAAGCCACAATTCCCTTTAAAACACTAGACATCTGCAAATGCTCGCCTGAGATTTAAACCAGGCACCTCTCGCACCCTAAGTGAGAATCATAGCCCTAAACCAACAATTCACTATGCAAAGAACGCTTTAAATGGCAATACTATCTGCTGACAAACTGGCATTCTCTGAAAGAGGTCTTTGTGATACCCTTAATTCCCTTTAAAACACAAGACAACTGCAAGGCACAAGACAACTGCGTCCGATATTTGAACTCGGGACCTCTCTCACACAAAAGGTAGTAATTCACTGATTTTAAGCTGCAAGGAGAGAAGGAAAAGGATCCACCAAGATTTGAACTCGGATCACCAGATTCAAAGTCCAGAGTGCTAACCATTACATCATGGAACCTTCCTAATCCAGCTGAGATATTATCTGCTGACAAAGTGGCATTGAAACAGTCCTCCTTAAAAGCCATGAGGCCCTTTAAAACCCAAGACATCTATAAGGGTTTGTCTGGCATTTGAAACTTGGGGCTCTCGCAACCTAAGCAAGAATCTTACCCCAAGACCAAGAAGCCACAACAACTTCACAGGTGCACAACAACATTGCTCTTCACAGGTTCGGAGCAATAAGAACAGCTTATTAATCTAATGATTCAGAATAGCCGTTTAAAAGTTTACACATAGAAGCTGCGTTTGTCCAGGATTTAAACCTGGGACCACTCGCACCCAAAGCGAGAATCATACACTTAAACCAACGAGCCACTAAAAATTAAAATTTTCACATTGTGTCAGAAGCACAGGGTGCTCAGAAATCTATAGTTTCTGATTGATTCAGAATAAAACTTTAAAAGTGTACACATAGAAACTGGTCTCGTCCGGGACTTTAACCCAGGACCTCTCGCACCCTAAGCAAGATCCCTATCCCTAGACCAACGAGCCACTAACAAAAAAAAGCCCCCCCCAAAAAAGAAGGTCTTCTCAGATTCGGAACAATGAGACGTGCTTATTAATCTAATGATTCAGAATGGCCCTTGAACAGTTTACACATGGAAGTTGGGCTCCTCCGGGATTTGATCCCAGGATTTCTCACACCCAAAGCAAAAACCATACGCCTAGACCACGGACCCACTAAAATGCTATATTTTCACAAGGCACCAGAAGCACAGGGTGCTCAGAATTCTTTAGTTTCTGTTTGATTCAGAACAAACCTTCAAAAGCTTACATGTTGAAGCTGGGTTTGTATGGGATTTAAACCTGGCACCTCTCGCACCCAAAACGAGAATCGCACCCCTTAACCAATGAGTTGAATAATTTGTTTGCTTATAATTTGTTGTTGTTTTTATCCAGCAGCTTCATAAAGGAAAACTCACAGATGTTAAGCTGCATGGGAAAACCACATATAATCATGTAGGTCACCGGTGGAGGAGGATAGTGATAGCATCAAATAGCTATCTCAACACATAGTCTCTAAAGCACTCTCTGATCGGTTTGATTGAAATTGGTCTTTTCCATTTCACTTATTTTAAGCTGCTAAGAGAGAAGGAAAAGGTTCTGCTGAGATTTGAACTCGAATCACTGGACTCAAAGTCCGGAGTGCTAACCATTACACCATGGAACCTTCAAACTTCAGCTGAGATATTATCTGCTGACAGGGTGGAATTTAAATAAGCCTCCTTGAAAGCCATGAGGCCCTTCAAAACCCAAGACATCTATAAGGGTTTGTCTGGCATTTGAAACCGGGACCACTCACAACCTAAGCAAGAATCTTACCCCAAGCCCTTTACACATAGAAGCTGGGCTCATCCAGGATTTGAAACCAGGACGTCTCGCACCCTAAGCGAGAATCATACCCCTAGATCAACAAGCCACAAGCAAAAAGTAGCTCTTCACAAGTTCGGAGTGATGAGAAATGCTTAATAATCCAACAATTTAGAATGGCGCTTTAAAAGCTAACACATAGAAGCTGGACTCGTCCGGGATCTGAATCCGAGACCTCTCACACCCTAAGCGAGACTCCTACCCCTATATAAACAAGTCCCCCCCAAAAAATGTCTTCTCAGATTCGGAACATTGAGAAGTGCTTATGAATCTAATGATTCAGAATAGCCCTTTAAAAGTTTACACATAGTAACTGGGCTCGTCCGGGATTTGAACCTGGGTCCTCTCACACCCTAAGCAACAATCACACCCCTAGACCAAAGAGCCACAAACAAAAAGAATCTCTTCACAAGTTCGGAGTGATGAGAAATGCTTATTAATTTAACGATTCAGAATGGTGCTTTAAAAGCTAACACATAGAATCTGGAATCATCCGGGATCTGAATCCGGGACCTCTCACACCCTAAGCGAGACTCCTACCCCTATATAAACAAGTCCCCCTCCAAAAAAGAAGGTCCTCATAGATTGGGAGCAATGAGAAGTGCTTATGAATCTAATGATTCAGAATAGCCCTTTAAAAACTTACACATAGTAACTGGGCTTGTCTGGGATTTGAACCTGTGACCTCTCACACCCAAAGCGAGAATCATACCCCTAGACCAATGAGCCACTAAAAAACAAGATTTTCACATGGCACCAGAAGCACAGGGTGCACAGAAATGTTTAGTTACTGATTGAATCAGAACAAACCTTCAAAAGCTTACACATTGAAGCAGGGCTTGTATGGGACCTCTCGCAGCCGAAACATGAATCGCAGCCCCAAACCAACAAGCTGAGTCATTTGTTTGCTTATAATATGTTGTTGTTGTTGTTTTTATCCAGCAGCTTCAGTGAGGCAAATTAGTCCTATTTAAGCTGCATGGGAAAACCACATATAATCATGTAGGTCATCTGTAGAGGAGGATAGTGATAGCTATCTCAACGCATAGTTTCAGAACCACTTACTGATCGGTTTGATTGAAATTGGTTTTATCAATTTCACTGATTTTAAGCGGCATGGAAAGAGGGAGAAGGTTGCCCTGAAATTTGAACTTAGATCACTGAATTTAAAGTCCAGAGTGCTGACCATTACAGCATGGAATCTACAAAGTTCAACTGTGATATTTTATTTGCTGACAAAGTGGTATTGAAACAGACCTCCTTGATCGTTATGAGACCCTTCAAAAAACAAGACATCTATAAGGGTTTGTCTGGCATTTGAAACAGGGACCTCTCACAACCTTAGCGAGAATCTTACCCCAAGACCAAGAAGTCACAACAACAGTTAATTTCACATGGTGGCAGAGTTGTAGAGCGGTCAGAAATCCACAGCAAAAATTGGTTCAGAAAGAACCTTTCAAAGCTTATGTGTACACATATGCTTTTAAGGCCACAACACAACACAAGTTAAGGGTTTATCCAGGCTTTGAATTCAGGACCTCTCACACGCCTAAGCGATAATCATTCCCCTAGACAAACGAGCCACTGAAAGAACGAACTTTGCAGGCACATAGCAGTCAGAATTGCTTGGTAATCTAATGCTTCAGAATGGCCCTTCAAAAGCTTACACATAGAAGCCGGACTTGTCCAGGACTTGAAGACAATGAAATGAGTTTCAAATGGCATCAGAAGCACAGGGTGCTCAAAAATTCTTAGTTGACGATTGATTCAGAACAAACCCGCAAAGGCTTATGCGTTAAAGCAGGGTTTGTACAGGATTTATACCCAGGACCTCTCTTACACAAAAATGAGAATCACATCGCTAGACCAATGAGCCGAGTTGTCTGTTTGCTTATGCTTTGTTGTTGTAGTTTTTTCTCCTGCATCTTCAGCCAGGTAATTGGTCTTATCCAGAATCACAACCGGCTCTTCACTGGTTCGGAACAATGAGAAGTGCTTATTAATCTAATGACTCAGAAATGCCCTTGAAAAAATTTACACATTTAAGCTGGGCACATCCAGGATTTGAACCCGGGACCTCTCACACCCATGACTTCTTGCACCCAAACCAAGAATCAAAGCCCTAGACCAACGAGCCACTGAAAAAATATGAACTCTTCACATGGGGTTACAGGCACGGAGCAACCAGTATTGCTTTGTGATCAAATGCTTCAGAATGGCTTTTCAAAAGCTTACACAAAGAAGCAGGCATTGTCCAGGATTTAAACCCAAGACCTCTCACACCCAAAGCGAGAATTATACCCCTAGACCAACAAGCCACTAGGAAATAAGATTTTCACATGATGCCAGGTCATTTTATAATGGTAAACACAGGTCATTTTATAATGATCAGCAAATGAGCAAAAGCAGATTTCGCAAGCAGAGTGCTGCAGCGGAAGAGTGCTGGGCCCATAAACCACAGCTCGATGGGTCGAAACCATTCTCTGCTAAGAGAGGATTTGCCTACACGATACCAAATCATTTATGTTTTTCATAGCTCGACAGTGAAAAACAAAGTTATTTCATTCTTGCAAATACAGCATCAAGTTTTGGAAAAAAGTCAAATTAGTCCTTCTTCGACAATACTAGGTATGCGTGTTAACCCAGATTAAGTGCCTCATTCACTAGGCCGCCTCATTGTAAAGGAGAAGTATTGCAACTAGTCACTAACTCTCCAGCTGTCCAATAACTTGCTTGTCCATCCACAGTGGTCTGATGGATTAGGCTCTGACCATCTGTGAAAACCATCTGCCACCTGTGAAAAACCACAGCAGAGTGGTGCAGTGGAAGCGTGCTGGGCCCATAACCCAGAGGTTGCTAATTTGGAACCATCCTCTGCTAAAATGTTATAATTTACAAGTACAGTTCCTACTTGCAAGAAGTTTTCTTTGTTTGCCAATAGAATTGAAATGTCAGGTATTAAACAGGCATTCTCAGCTTCTCTTTCATATATGAGATTAGGTAAAGTAAGAAAAAAAACAGCTTTCACAACACATCGAAGTAGGAACCGTGCCAATAGAGAAACTGTCTCAGCAGAGGATGATTTTGATCCATCAAACTCTGGCTTATGGGCCAAGCACACTTCCGCTGTGCCACTCTGCTTCCAAACACCCCAGTTGGGACTTGAACCCACAATCCCTGTCTCAGGAGGCCAGTGCCTTATCCATTAGGCCCCTGGGGCAGGACACATACAGCTCTGGGCAGCTCGAGAGCTAGTAACCTGTGCCAAGAATTCTGCTTCATAATGAGGCGTCCCAGTAAACGAGACATTTACTCTGGGTTAAATGAATTGTCCTCATGCATGCAAATAATAAATCACACTTATTAGAGGGTGGTTTCCATACATCACCGTCTGGGTTATGGGCCAAGTGACAGAATGTTTAAACCCAGGTCATTTTATAATGATCGGCAAATGAGCGAAAGCAGATTTCGCAAGCAGAGTGGCGCAGCGGAAGCGTGCTGGGCCCATAACCCAGAGGTCGATGGATCGAAACCATCCTCTGCTAAGAGAGGTTATGCTTATTTGCCTACACGATAACAAATCATTTATGTTTTTCATAGCTCGACAGTGAAAAACAAAGTTATCTCGATCTTGCAAATACAGCCTCGGGGTTTTGGAAAAAAGTCAAAATAGTCCTTCTTCGACAATACTGCGTATGCGTGGTAACCCAGATTAAGTGCCTCATTCACTAGGACGCCTCATTGTAAAGGAGAAGTATTGCAACAAGTCAATAACTCTCCAGCTGTCCAATAACTTGCTTGTCCATCCACAGTGGTCTAATGGATTAGGCACTGACCATCTAAGCCACGGGCTGTGAGTTTGAGTGCCACATGGGACAAAGCATAGCAGATAGCGCAGCGGAAACGTGCTGGGCCCATAACCCAGAGGTCGATGGATTGAAACCATCCTCTGCTAAAATATTGTCATTTACAAGTACAGTTCCTACTTGCAAGAAGTTTTCTTTGTTTGCCAATAGAATTAAAATGTCAAGTATTAAACAGGCATTCTCAGCTTTTCTTTCATATATGAGATTCGGTAAAGTAAGAAAAAAAACAGCTTTCACAATACATCGAAGTAGGAACTGTGCCTATAAAGAAACTGTCTCAGCAGAGGATGATTTTGATCCATCAACCTCTGGGTTATGGGCCAAGCACGCTTCCGCTGTGCCACTCTGCTTCAAAACACCCCAGATGGGACTTGAACCCACAATCCCTGTCTTAGGAGGCCAGTGCCTTATCCATTAGGCCACTGGGGCAGGACACATACAGCTCTGGGCAGCTCGAGAGCTAGTGACCTGTGCCAAGAATTCTGCTTCATAATGAGGCGTCCCAGTAAACGAGACATTTACTCTGGGTTAAATGAATTGTCCTCATGCATGCAAATAATAAATCACACTTATTAGAGGGTGGTTTCCATACATCACCGTCTGGGTTATGGGCCAAGTCACAGAATGTTTAAACCCAGGTCATTTTATAATGATCGGCAAATGAGCGAAAAAAGATTTTGCAAGCAGAGTGGTGCAGCGGAAGCGTGCTGGGCCCATAACCCTGAGGTCGATGGATCTAAACCATCCACTGCTAAAATGTTATCATTTACAAGTACAGTTCCTACTTGCAAGAAGTTTTCTTTGTTTGCCAATAGAATTGAAATGTCAAGTATTAAACAGGCATTCTCATCTCCTCTTTCATATATGAGATTAGGTAAAGTAAGAAAAAAAACAGCTTTCACAGCACATCGAAGTAGGAACTGTGCCTATAAAGAAACTGTCTCAGCAGAGGATGATTTTGCTCTATCAACCTCTGGGTTATGGGCCAAGCACGCTTCCGCTGTGCCACTCTGCTTCAAAACATC
>CAIGQW010053894.1:0-24014 GCA_903798125.1 Danio choprae | reverse complement strand
ATCATTTACAAGTACAGTTCCTACTTGCAAGAAGTTTTCTTTGTTTGCCAATAGAATTGAAATGTCAAGTATTAAACAGGCATTCTCAGCTTCTCTTTCATATTTGAGATTAGGTAAAGTAAGAAAAAAAACAGCTTTCACAACACATCGAAGTAGGAACTGTGCCTATAAAGAAACTGTCTCAGCAGAGGATGATTTTGATCGATGAACCTCTGGGTTATGGGCCAAGCACGCTTCTGCTGTGCCACTCTGTTTCAAACCACCCCAGATGGGACTTGAACCCACAATCCCTGGCATAGAAGACCAGTGCCTTATCCATTAGGCCACTGGGGCAGGACACATACAGCCATGGGCAGCTTGAGAGCTAGTGACCTGTTCCAGGAATTCTGCTTCATAATGAGGCGTCCCAGTAAACATGACATTTACTCTGGGTTAAATGAATTGTCCTCATGCATGCAAATAATAAATCACACTTATTAGAGGGTGGTTTCCATACATTACCGTCTGGGTTATGGGCCAAGTGACAGAATGTTTAAACCCAGGTCATTTTATAATGATCAGCAAATGAGCGATAGCAGATTTTGCAAGCAGAGTGGCGCAGCGGAAGCGTGCTGAGCCCATAACCCAGAGGTCGATGGATCGAAACCATCCTCTGTTAAAATGTTATCATTTACAAGTACAGTTCCTACTTGCAAGAAGTTTTCTTTGTTTGCCAATAGAATTGAAATGTCAAGTATTAAACAGGCATTCTCAGCTTCTCTTTCATATATGAGATTAGGTAAAGTAAGAAAAAAAACAGCTTTCACAACACATCGAAGTAGGAACTGTGCCTATAAAGAAACTGTCTCTGCAGAGGATGATTTTGATCCATCAACCTCTGAGTTATGGGCACTCTGCTTCAAACCACCCCAGATGGGACTTGAACCCACAATCCCTGGCATAGGAGGCCACTGCCTTATCCATTAGGCCACTGGGGCAGGACACATACAGCTCTGGGCAGCTTGAGAGCTAGTGACCTGTTCCAGGAATTCTGCTTCATAATGAGGCGTGCCAGTAAACGAGACAATTACTCTGGGTTAAATGAATTGTCCTCATGCATGCAAATAATAAATCACACTTATTAGAAGGTGGTTTCCATACATCACCATCTGGTTTATGGGCCAAGTGACAGAATGTTGAAACCCAGGTCATTTTATAATGATCGGCAAATGAGCGAAAGCAGATTTTGTAAGCAGAGTGGCGCAGCGGAAGCGTGCTGGGCCCATAACCCAGAGGTCGATGGATCGAAACCATCCTCTGCTAAGAGAGGATTTGCTTATTTGCCTACACGATAACAAATCATTTATGTTTTTTATAGCTCGACAGTGAAAAACAAAGTTATCTCGATCTTGCAAATACAGCCTCAGGGTTTTGGAAAAAAGTCAAAATAGTCCTTCTTCGACAATACTGCGTATGCGTGTTAACCCAGATTAAGTGCCTCATTCACTGGGCCGCCTCGATGTAAAGGAGAAGTATTGCAACAAGTCACTAACTCTCCAGCCGTCCAATAACTTGCATGTCCATCCACAGTGGTCTAATGGATTAGGCACTGACCATCTAAGCCACGAGCTGTGAGTTTGAGTGCCACCTGGGACAAAGCACAGCAGAGTGGCGCAGCGGAAGCGTGCTGGGCCCATAACCCAGAGGCTGATGGATTGAAACCATCCTCTGCTAAAATGTTATCATTTACAAGTACAATTCCTACTTGCAAGAAGTTTTCTTTGTTTGCCAATAGAATTGAAATGTCAAGTATTAAACAGGCATTCTCAGCTCCTCTTTCATATATGAGATTAGGTAAAGTAAGAAAAAAAACAGTTTTCACAACACATCGAAGTAGGAACTGTGCCTATAAAGAAACTGTCTCAGCAGAGGATGATTTTGATCCATCAACCTCTGGGATATGGGCCAAGCACGTTTCCGCTGTGCAAGTCTGCTTCAAACCACCCCAGATGGGACTTGACCCCCAAAACCCCACCTTAGGAGGCCAGTGTCTTATCCATTAGGCCACTGGGGCAGGACACAAACATCTCTGGGCAGCTCGAGAGCTAGTGACCTGTGCCAAGAATTCTGCTTCATAATGAGGCGTCCCAGTAAACGGGACATTTACTCTGGGTTAAATGAATTGTCCTCATGCATGCAAATAATAAATCACACTTATTAGAGGTTGGTTTCCATACATCACCATCTGGGTTATGGGCCAAGTGACAGAATGTTTAAACCCATGTCATTTTATAATGATCGGCAAATGAGCGAAAGCAGATTTCGCAAGCAGAGTGGCGCAGCGGAAGCGTGCTGGGCCCATAACCCAGAGGTCGATGGATCGAAACCATCCTCTGCAAAGAGAGTTTTGGCTTATTTGCCTACACGATAACAAATTATTTATGTTTTTCATAGCTCGACAGTGAAAAACAAATTTATCTCGATCTTGCAAATACAGCCTCAGGGTTTTGGAAAATACTGCGTATGCGTGTTAACCCAGATTAAGTGCCTCATTCACTGGGCCGCCTCGATGTAAAGGAGAAGTATTGCAAAAAGCACAGCAGAGTGGCGCAACGGAAGCGTGCTGGGCCCATAACCCAGAGGTCGATGAGAGAATATAATAAAAACGAGAATATAATAAAATCTTCCATATTCCCTCCTCTTATAACTTTTTATGAAGTTTTAATGTCATTGTTTTTTATCCATAGTGCAGTTTCATAATCCAGTTTTCTTAGTTACCTCTATCTAGTGACTGATATTACCCACATAGTAGTTACCAATTGACTAGATTATGCTACCGCACTGTGGCAGAAGGAGGAGCCAAACCTCTATTCCCAGTCTTGACGTGAGAATAGTAAAAGACTTCTCCCTTTTTTTTTTCATAGGAAATAGTCTTTGAAGCATGAGTGTGCAATTGGTTCAGCACTTGCCTGTGGGTGTCACAGTTATGTAGAATATACTTCAGGATCAATATATAAAGATATAGTTATCATAAATATTTTACACACACAATATACCACACAAAATAATCACAAAAATCTAAAGCATAAATGTTAAACTTCAGCCCAGACACTTTGTGCATTGTTGAGGGCCTCCCTTGGGGTAGAGGTTCTAGCACTTACACTCAAGATTCATTTGTATTCCTTTTCTTCATCTGAGTTTTCAGACTCTTCAGAACTTGTTGATATTTGAGTTTCCCAGTGTGGTTGATCTGCCCATTGCTCAGACTGTCCGTAATGGTCATTTACGAGCATCAGTATTTTTGCATCTCCATTTGCTTTGTTGAAGCTTTGACAATTAACGATTTTAGTATTGGAAGTACACAACAAAATAATAATGCTCCTATTAATATTGCTACTCCTAAAAACATTCCCATTTTAGCCAGCCAGGCTCCCCATGCTCATAGTTTCAGAACAAACCAGTCCCACATTTTTTCATCTCTTCCTGCATTTGTAGCCATTTCTACCTGTAATTTTTTGAGTTTTGTCATGGCTTTTTTAAAAGTTCATTCTGGTGCTGTATTATTTGGTATATAAGTGCAACATTGTTCATTAAATAGTACACATACTCCCGATTTATCCACTAACATCCAATTAAGCGCTAACCTGTTTTGCCATGTCATTCTACTAGTTGCATCTAATTGTTTTCTTAATGACATTAAAGCTTCATTTGTGTGATTACTAAATCTTTGTTGATTGTAATAAATGTAATTTATCAATTCTGTATTTTTATTTTGTGATATCCAAATAAATATTGATTATATTCCTGCTTTACCCTCATTTCTTGCTTTGAATTGATCTGGTATGCCTCTTGGCTGACCTATGGAATCTATATATACTTTAGGATCTGGTGTATAAATTCCTTTAGCTCTATACCTAATTGTGCTACTTTCACCCATTGTAGATTCAGTTTCCCAATTTATTACTTGTATTTCTTGTATTATACGTACTCTAGTACATTTTCCCGCCCATCCTAAGGGTAAGGAAGGTAAAAGCTTTCTGTTTCCACACATCCAAAAGAAATCTGCTAGTGCTAGAGTTTGATCTTTATATTTATTCACATTGGGTAATGCTATAGTTTGATTTTTCACAAGTTTCTGCTGGCTCTTGTCACGGATCACAGAAGGCAGAGACAAGAGTATCGTTCACACAGTGTTTATTAAAACACAATAGTCTTCGCACCGAGGTGCTAGCAAGCAGTTCAATGCAGAGTCAAATGAGTCACTGAGAATCACTTCCCTTAGTGGAGCAAGCCGATGACAGGGGTTAGTCTCCGGGCACAAGGAGTAGCAAGTAGCCTTGGATGAAGATCGGGATGAGCAGACGGAGAGAGTAGTGATCATGTGAAGATGATACCAGACAATGAGTGAACGGAGTGGGTGAGTCTATATAGTGTGGTGGTGATGACTGGAGCAGGTGAGAGTGATGAGTGCACAGGTGTGTGTAATCAGTAATCGGGTGACTGAGTGCGTTGTGTAGTGGCTGGAGAGTGTGAATGGTGATCAGGGCTGATAGAATGTGCAGGGGGTGTGACAGTACCCCCCCCTCCACGGGTGACTCCTGGCACCCTGGACCGGCGGCGTGGACGACCGCGGCATCGAGGAGCTGGACGGTTGGGATGTTGCCGGTGGAATACTTCGAGGAGAGAGGGATCTAGAATGTCCTCCCGGGGTGTCCATGACTGCTCCTCGGGGCCGAATCCTTCCCAGTCCACTAAGTATTGGATCCGGCCGTCCCGCCGCCGGGAGTTGAGGATTTCCTTGACCTGGTAGATGTTTTCGCCCATGACTTCAGGTTCGGCTGGAGGGGGAGGCAGCTCTGGGTCTGTGGAAGGAGGAGAGACGGGATCAGTGAAGGGTTTCAGGAGAGAGACATGAAAGGCAGAAGGAATACGGGAGTGAGGTGGCAGGTTGAGGCGGTAGGTGACAGGGTTAATTTGAGAGTGAATGGTATATGGTCCTATGTAGCGGGGACTCAGCTTTCTACAGGGCAGTCGGAGATGGATGTTTTGGGTTGACAACCACACTTTATCTCCAGGATGGTATATTGGGTTGGGTAATCTGCGGCGGTTGGTGGCGTCAGTATGTCTCCGTACTGCCCGTTGGAGGTGTACATGAGCTGAGTCCCATACCCTCTCGCTCTCCTGGAACCAGTGGTTTACCGCGGGCACTTCAGAGGCTTCGCCGGTCCACGGAAATAGGGAAGGTTGGTATCCAAGAACACACTGAAAGGGGGTTAGTCCCGTGGATGCTTGGCGAAGAGAGTTCTGTGCATACTCTGCCCATGGTAAGTACTGGCTCCAGGTGTTCTGGTGATGAGCACAGTAGGTCCGGAGGTAGCGTGAGATCTCCTGAATCTTTCATTCGGTCTGCCCGTTAGTCTGTGGGTGGTAGCCGGATGAAAGACTGATCGATGTCCCAAGCAACTGAAAGAAGGCCCGCCAGACCCTGGAAATAAATTGCGGTCCCCGGTCGGAGATGATATTCTCGGGGATACCATAGTTGCGGAAGACATGGTGGAACAGTGCTTCCACGGTTTCTAAGGCAGTAGGTAGGGCTTTGAGTGGGATTAATTTGCACTGCTTAGAGAATCTGTCGACCACCACCAATATAGTGGTGTGACCTCGAGATGGAGGTAGATCTGTGGCAAAATCTATGCCGATGTGGGTCCAGGGCCGGCGGGGAATGGGCAACGGCTGGAGTTTGCCCTCAGGAAGACGGTGTGGAGTGGTGGTTACGGCGCAGACCGAACACCCCCAGACATACTGGGCAACGTCCTTGGCCATACCTGGCCACCAGTATTTCCCACGCAGTAGCGAGAGGGTTCGCCTGCTGCCCGGTTGTCCTGAACCGAGGGAGGTGTGCGTACTTTCGAGGAGGGTGAGACGGTGACTGGATGGAACATAGGTTAAACCTTGAGGAAGACCCGGAGGGGATGGCTCCTCGAGAGTGGCGGCACGAATTTCCTCGTCGATTTTCCATAATATGGGAGCGATGGAGATGGAGGGTGGAAGAATAGGTTCGGGAGCCTCTGGAACAGGATCTGGTGAGTAAAGACGGGAAAGGGCGTCCGCTTTACAGTTTTTGCTCCCTGGCTGGTACGTGATGGAGAAGTTAAATCTGGCGAAGAACAGTGACCATCGAGCTTGTCGGGCATTCAGTCGTTGGGCATTGCGAAGATACTGGAGGTTTTTATGGTCCGTTATCACAGTGAATGGAAACTGTGCTCCTTCCAGCCAGTGCCGCCATTCCTCGAGGGCCAGTTTGATGGCCAGTAACTCACGGTCCCCTATGCCGTAGTTCTGTTCGGCAGAAGTGAGTTTGCGGGAATAGTACGCACACGGATGGAGAGCTTTGGGTTTGTCAGACCACTGGGAGAGTACGGCCCCCACTCCTACGTCTGCCGCATCGACTTCGACCACGAAGGGCCGTGTAGGATCCGGGTGTCTGAGGATGGGTGCTACGGTGAATTTACTCTTGAAAAGTCGGAAGGCGCGATCCGCCTCGGAGCTCCAGGCGATGATTTTCCGACCCCCCTTGAGGAGAGATGACAAGGGTGAAGAGATTGAGCTGTAGTTCTTTATGAAGCGTCGGTAGAAGTTGGCAAATCCTAGGAAGCGCTGGAGCTCCTTGACGGTTTGGGGTACCTTCCAGTTGTTCACGGCGTCCACCTTGGCGTTCTCCATCTGGACCCCCGCAGCGGAGATCACGTAGACCAGAAAGGAGATGGTGGACAGATGGAACTCACACTTTTTGGCTTTGAGATAGAGTCGGTGCTTACGGAGACGTTGCAACACTTGACTGACTTGGTCATGGTGGTCTTCTAGATTACGGGAGTAGATGAGTATGTCGTCAATGTATACAATAACACATTTATGGAGGAGGTCCCTGAAGATATTATTCATATAGTTTTGGAATATAGAGGGACTGTTTGCTAACCCATACGGCATGACTAAGTACTCATAGTGACCAGTAGGGGTGATGAAGGCGGTTTTCCACTCATCTCCTTCTCGAATACGGATCAGGTTGTACGCGCTGCGGAGATCCAGCTTACTGAAAACTCGCGCCTCCCGGAGCTCCTCAAGAGCGGCGGGCAGAAGTGGTAAGGGGTAAGCAAATTTCACCGTAGCTTCGTTTAACACCCGATAATCGATACACGGCCTGAGCCCTCCGTCCTACTTGGTTATGAAGAAGAAGGTCGATGCGGCAGGAGACTTGGATGGCCGAATGAAACCCTGGTTGAGGGCTTCGTGGATGTAGCTCTCCATCGCCTCGTGTTCAGGACGGGAAAGAGGGTAGATGCGACCGTGCGGTAACTTGGCGTTGGGCAACAGGTCGATGCTACAGTCGCAGGGCCGGTGAGGAGGTAGTTGAGTGGCACACGTGCCGAGTGAGGTCCGTGGAAGAGTGAGCTACAGTGGTTGAGTGAAGGGGAAGAGATGGTTGGTGGTTCGATGAGTGATGAGTGTGTTCTTTGCAGGCCTTACTCCAGTCGAGGATCTGTCCGGTGCTCCAGTTGATGGTAGGCTGGTGTTGGATCAGCCAGGGCCGACCCAACACAACATCAACGTTGGCCCTGGGCAAAACCAGGAGGTGGAGTTTTTCTCGGTGGCCAGGGGAGATCGTCAAGGTGACCTGGCGCGTCCGACGGGCGATCTGGCCCTCGCCCAATGGTGAATTTTGGATGGTGTAGATGCGATACCGGGTTTCATTAATCACTGTAGGGATGCGATGTTTGCTGATGAAATGGGTGGAGATGAAGTTTCCAGCGGCTCCGGAGTCCACCAGGACATCGATGGAAAAATCGCAAGAATTAATGGTTAGAGTGGCTTGAAGATGCGGAATGTTACAAATGGATGGGGTGATGGAACAAGCACTCACCATGGGACGAGGCGGACGGACTGGGCAGCCAGAGATGAGATGGGATGCTTCTCCACAGTATAAACAGAGTTGAAGACGGAGTCGTCTGTTGCGTTCAGCGGAGGTAAGGTGGTAGGCGTCGGTGATCATTGGCTCCTCGGAGTCGACTGGAGATGATGGAGGACGGTGAAGACGAGGGGTATCAACAGTGGTGAGCGAGGGTGATGAGTGAGGATGAGATGGTGCTCTGTGACTGGTCGTAGGGGTGGAACAAGCATTGAGGTGTTGAGAGACGCTGATAGCCTTCCAGACGAACAACTCCAGATCTGCGTTGTCATCGTAGATTACCATATGATGGCGAACGTTGGGTGTCAATCCTTTACGGTAGGCGGCGAGCAATGCTACTTGGTTCCACCCACTACTGGCGGCGAGAGTGCGGAACTGAAGAGTGTACTCATGAATGGTGAGTTTTCCTTGGGTGAGTGATATGAGTTCGTCGTGGACTGATAGTGGGGTGAGTGCTGTGCCAAAGACTTCTTTAAAGTGCTGGGTGAAGGAGTGATAGGAGTGAAGGACTGGGTTGCTGGCGTTCCAGAGGGCGTCAGCCCATTGCAGAGCTCGGCCCGTGAGGAGAGAGATCACAAAGGCGACTTTGGATATTTCGTTGGGGAAGGATTTTGAGTTGGTCTCAATATATAGAGAACACTGCAGCACGAATCCAGCACTGGTCTGGGGATCACCAGCGTAACTGGCGGGACGAGAGAGAGCTGAGCTCGACATCGCGAGCGAGTTGATGGGAGGATTCGTGGGCTGTTGGTTCAGCGCCGCTGCTTCCGGGTATGAGTCAGCGGCGATCCCGGAAGTATTAGCGAGACCGTCCATAATCCGGGAATGTATTTGCGGGTCTGGTATCCTGTCACGGATCACAGAAGGCAGAGACAAGAGTATCGTTCACACAGTGTTTATTAAAACACAACAGTCTTCGCACCAAGGTGCTAGCAAGCAGTTCAATGCAGAGTCAAATGAGTCACTGAGAATCACTTCCCTTAGTGGAGCAAGCCGATGACAGGGGTTAGTCTCCGGGCACAAGGAGTAGCAAGTAGCCTTGGATGAAGATCGGGATGAGCAGACGGAGAGAGTAGTGATCATGTGAAGATGATACCAGACAATGAGTGAACGGAGTGGGTGAGTCTATATAGTGTGGTGGTGATGACTGGAGCAGGTGAGAGTGATGAGTGCACAGGTGTGTGTAATCAGTAATCGGGTGACTGAGTGCGTTGTGTAGTGGCTGGATAGTGTGAATGGTGATCAGGGCTGATAGAACGTGCAGGGGGTGTGACAGCTCTATTATCTTTCCATTTTTTGTTCCTGTTTCTCGAAAAGGTGGGGTATATTGAGAATCGACATAACTTCTAAAAGTTTTCTCTGGATCAATATTTCAAAGTACACTACATTTTCCTTTAAATATGCCTACTATTACTCCTGATGGCTTAACAAAACTCAAAAATTCATATTCTTTAGTATAATCAATAGAATAGGGCCTCACAGTGGTGCAGTGGGTAGCACGTTTGCCTCACAGCAAGAAGGTCGCTGATCGCTGGTTTGAGCCTCGGCTGGGTCAGTTGGCGTTTCTGTGTGGAGTTTGCATGTTCTCCCTGTGTTGGCGTGGGTTTCCTCCGAGTGCTCCGGTTTCCCCCACAAGTCCAAAGACATGCGGTATAGGTGAATTGGGTAAGCTAAAATTGTCCGTAGTGTATGAGTGTGAATGGGTGTGTATGGATGTTTCCCAGAGATGGGTTGCAGCTGGAAGGGCATCCGCTGTGTAAAACATATGCTGGATAAGTTGGCGGTTCATTCTGCTGTGGTGACCCCAGATTAATAAAGGGACTAAGCCGAAATGAAAATGAATGAATGAATCAATAGAATACCATAAAAAAATTTCAACTTGAATATTTTTCACTTTTAAATTTTCATTATTGCCAAAGCCTATATGGCCTATAGGTGTTGCTGTTCCTTTTCTCACATTATATTTGGCACAAATTTCACATGTGGACAAAAACTTACCAACCATTGCATATAAATAAGGAGATCAATAGCCTTGTTGTTTGATTTTTCTTAATACTTCTCCTTTAGCACAGTAATCAAAACCTTGTGCATCTGATATTAGAATGTTTAGAAGTGCTGTTGGTGCAACAATATGTCCTTCATGTGTATGCCAAATATCCTGCGAGTCTTTTTTTAGCTCCCCTTTGATGCCACATTGATTGTTCATAGGGACCTGCTTGTTGTTGTATTCGCACAATATCATCTAATTCAGGTTGTGGCTCTATTAGCGCTACTGGGGTTGCTACTTCACATCCTGATGCTTTTTTAGCTTCTAAGTGTGACCCGCTGACTTTTACCAGTAAAAACGATTCAGCAGAGAGTAAATGAAGTGTCCTACACTTAGGAAAACAATTAATTTTATTTCACAAGTTGGATTATAAAAAGTACAAATATTCTGTCTTTAATGCAAACAAAGAAAAAAAAGAAACAAAAGAAAAGAAAACAAACAAACCACTAATGGCCACCGCTTACCCTGAAAGTGAGTACAAATGAGGCACCCAAGCAGCAGTGTTCTCACAACATTCAGCTCACAGCAATCACACAGCAACCTAAAAAAAACACAAAATCAATAAAGTGACCAAATTACCACACAATCCCAACAACCTTTTCTCCACCGCCATCCACACAGTGCAGGGAACCCAGTGGCCACTGATGGTATAAAGAAAATCCAAAATAGAACCTATAAAAGAAAGAAAGGAACAAAAGAAAATACAAATACAAACTCTGGTCATAACATAATAAACCACCTGACTTCACATACAAAAATGTTTAAAGAAAAAGATTCAATAACAAACATATTATTGTAGATCTAAAGAAAACACAATCCATTACAACAAAGAAACTGAGATTATAAAGATCACAAACAAAATAAATAACCTCACTACCTACTGGCCTTCACGTGCCGCAACCAGAATGTAAAACCGCAAACAAGTTTTGACTCACTTATATAGCGCTAAGCACTCTGGTAATTTACACCGCAACCAGGAAATAAAAAGTGTCTGCACGTAATGCTTCCTTACGTGGCGCTAAGCCTGCTGGGACTTGTTGTCCCCAGACCTTGTCTCATTACATAAGTCTGCCATGTTGTTTCCTTTTATGACAAAGTTATTTCCTTTTTTATGTGCTTGACACTTTATTACTGACAATCGTTTTGGTTGCATCATTGCTGAAATTAGTTCACCTATTTGTTCTGCATGTTGTATAGGAGACCCATCTGTTTTCTTAAAGTCTCTTTGTTTCCATACTGCTCCGAACAAATGACATACACCATGTGCATAAGCTGAATCTGTATAAATATTGGCAGTTAGTCCCTTTGCTAATTGGCAAGCAGTTGTAAGAGCTTTTAATTCTGCTAATTGAACAGAGCATGGCTGAACACAATGATGTGAAATTACTGGTAAAAAATTCTTTACTACTGCATATCCTGTATGGATTCCTAAGTGGTCCCTAAAACTTGAACCATCTACAAAATAAGTTACTTCTGCCTCAGGAAGGGGTATAGATTCAAGATCTGGCTGTAATCTGGTAAATGTTAATGAGTTTGCCACACAATCGTGTGGTTCTCCTTCGAATGCTAATGGAATCAATTCAGCTGGATTAACTATTTTACACCGCTTAATAGTTACATCTGGATAAGTTAGCAGTGTTGAGTAGGCTAGAATGCAGGCTTGAGTTAAAACAAATTTACCTTGTTCTATTATTTCTACAGTTTTATGATGCATATAAATTGTTACTGGATACCCCATTGTTATTGATGATGCTTTTTCATAAGCATACTGAACTACTGCTAGACCTTGTTGATGACATGGTGGGAAACCTTGAGCTGTATTATCGAGTTTGGTGCTATAGTATGCTATAGGCTGCTTTTTTCTTCCACTGCAAGTTTCTTGCATTAATACAGCTGATGCGTAACCATCCACTCTATTTGCTACATACAAAGAAAATTCTTTAGAATAGTCAGGATTTCCTAATGCTGGTGTTTTTTGTCATTCCTTTTTTATTGTTTCAAATGCCATTCTTGCATCTGTATTCCATGTTAAGGGATTTCTTAGGTTTTGCAATCCTGCTTGGCAGGATTAGGATAAGTTCTCTCAGTGTTGCTGTTTTTATTACATAGTCCTCTACACAGTCTGAACTAAAACCTGTCATACCTAAAAAAGTCATCATTTGTCCTACTGTTTGAGGTAATGGTGTTTTACTTATGCCTTCCAACTGAGCTGGAGCTATAGCTCATGTGCCAAGGCAATCAATCGTACCAAATATTCAACCTGAGCTTGACAGTACTGCATTTTGTTTTTAGATACTTTATGCCCTCCTTGTGCCAATTTAGTGAGGACTTTAATTGAATCCCTATGACATTGTTCTAAAGGAGAAGAGCATATAATTAAGTCATCTACATATTGTAATAGTGTACTGTTCGTTACAAGATCCTCCAAATCTTCTTTGAGAACTTGGTTGAATATATGTGGCGAATGCTTGAACCCCTGGGGCATTCTGGTGTACGTATATTGTTTACCACCATATGTGAAAGCAAACAAGTACCTACTTTCTTTTGCTAAAGGCACAGTGAAATAGGCTGAACACAAGTCAATCACTGTAAAATATTTGGCATTAGAAGGGACATTTGTTAAGAGAGTATGTGGGTTAGGAACTTCAGCCAGAAATTCCTCTACTATTTCATTAATTGCCCTTAAATCATGAACCAAAGGCCATCTGTATTTATCTGCTTTGATTACAGGCATTATTGGTGTGTTACAATAACTGGTTGTTTCTTCTAATACTCCTGGTTTTAATAAGCCCTCAATAGTGTTTTTAATGCCTAATTCTGATTCTTGCCGCAACGGGTATTGTGCTTTTCTAGGCAGATGGGCATTTGGTTTAATTTTGATTCTTACTGGATTTGCTGATCTTATCATGCCAACATCTGAATCATGTAAAGACCATAACTCAGGTGGCACTTGACATTCCATTTCTTTAAATATTTCAGCTTCTATGTCATTTATCAGTTCTGATGTTGTACTCATTTGTGTTATGTTGTCTTGTCCGATAATAAGTTCTTGGGGAATTCCCATTATATTGGTTGTACAAACAATTTTGATATAATTTTTATCATCTGACTGAAATATTAGTGGATTTTCTGTTGATTCCCACCTGCTCTGTTCTGCCTTTTTTAGCATTGGTCCTAAATATTTTGTTTTCCAATTATTTCCTACATATATGGCTATATATGGAACAGGATCTTTAACATTAAACCATTTTTCTGTAAATTCATATTTTGCTAGGCTTAAAGCTGCTCCCTGTTGACCTAATATGATGTGTTGTGAAATCATTTTAATACTTTGTCCTTTCTGCCATTACTTTTCTAAGTTTGCATTTCTTTCAGAATCATAAATCATTGTGCAATGAAACCCTGATTTTGGTACCTGTGCTTCATGAATTTGTCCTTCAATATATTTCCCCCATTTATTTATTGTTTGTCTTACATCATCTTCTATCTGTCCTACCCAATACACATTAGCTTTTGGTTCGGCAATTATCATTTGATTTTCAATTCCTTTGGCATCTATATACACTCTGAAGTACACATCTGAAGTACACCAAATATGTAGTCCTAATTTGCATAATGCATCTCTTCCTAACAAATTAATTAGTCTGACTTGATACAAGAATGGGTAGCGTCACACATGGATTGGTTGGGCACTGTTTTTTTGGTGTGTCCCGATAATCCACAACCCCAACACATGTCTGGAAGTGTAACAAAGGGTCTGCCGTACCCTCTTCGCTCTCTGGGCCATTTTCTCCAGTTTGCTGCTACTGGCTCTTGGGTATAAATGTTTATTATGGGTGGAGACATTTGGGTATTAGTTGGGTTTTTAGTTTGTGAGGTTGACTGAATAGCTGGTGGTGGAGCTGTAACTGGAGCCATCGTTGTTAGTGGTTCCCCCTCCTCTGTCTCTACAAAAGCTTGAATCTTTTTCTTGCTCTTTTTAGTCAGTTCATCAAGTTGTAATTGAGCTAATTTTCTCTGTAGCTCACTTTCTTGTCTCTTGAGCTTTTGTTAATTCTTCCTGTACTGCTCAACTGCATGCGACACATAATCACAAAACTCTTTATGTGATTTAGAGTTTAACCCCACCACATCTTCTAGTCTGCTCTTTACTGCGAAAGGCATAGAGTCAATTATGGCTTGTCGAAACAATGTAGCCATTATAGGGTCTCTTTCAGGATCAATTTCAGTATCGTGTTTCCATTGTCGTGAATGTCTCTGAATGTATGTTATTGGGTTCTCTGTTTCCCACAATTGATCATCTCTAAACATATTTGGGTCCAGTCTTAGAGGATACTCTGCATGTAGTGCCTGCCACACTGCTGGATGGTAAGCATCAAAAATAATCCCATCCATATGTTGAGAGTTCACAGCCCTATTAAGGTCAGAAGCGTGAAGGATTTCATCTATCTTTGCTCCCCCTACAGTCTTTGCAAGAAGCGATTTAATGTCTCCCAAAGAAATCAATTTTCCAACTGATTCCTCTTCAAATACCCTTATCCACGTTGCTGCCCCCTCATGGATGTTTGGGAGCCTAGCAATCAAACCCTCCAAATCCAATGTGGGCCAAGGGACATACTGTGCTTGTGCACCCTTAATTAAAATTGGCCATTGATTAACTGACCTGAGCTTTTTCCCTTCTTTCCCATTATCCTGTATCAAGTGACGACTCCTCCCAATCATTTTCCTCATCTGTGCTGAATGATAATCTACTTTTATGGCTTACTTTGTCATATGTGTCTTTTAGCAATTTTTCTGTTTCTCCAATTTTCCTAATCATTTCAGTGTCTTTAATTCCACCACATGCTCCTCTTTCCATATTATATCTTTTAGTCTGTTCTTTTGACTCCCCATACTCTATTTTTCCTCACACTGTTTATTCATTTTTTCTAATGCTTCACAAGCCTGTTTATAACAATCCAATGGTACATATGCCTTTACTGGTCGTTTTGATTTCACATTTGCCCCTAATTGTTTTTCCTCCATTTCCATCTCTCCTTCCATCTTAAGTTCTCCTGATACTTCCATGAGTCCCTTGAGAATTGGGAATTGTCCTTCAGTTTGCATATAAGGTGGAGGGCTATTAAACATTTGTTCTTTAGCAGTGGTTTCCTTGTCAGTATTTTTCTTGCCTTTTTATCTTCCCCTTCTTTTTTGAACATGTTTAGCACTTCTCTCTCTTTTGCTCTTTTTTCTTCTCTTCTTTCTCTCTTTTTGCTACTACCTTTTCTCTTGTAATTTTTTATTAGAGTATCCATTTCTTCAAATAATGTCACATCAAAGGTTCTCCCTTGTGGCCATATTTTCATCATATAAGTTCTAAGTTGCCACTTTTTGGAACATTTATCAATAAGCTCCTTACACAGCGGATACTTTAATCCTAGTATTTCTACTTGAGAGCTTGCCATTGCTATTTTTCTTTATTTTTATACTTTTAATATACTTTTAATAATTACTTGATGTAATTGTATTTTTATGATTATGATTATTATTATTGTTGTTGTTTTATTATTTATTTAAACTCTTCTTTTATTATGCGTATTCGACTTTACCTAGTTTTCGTTTCCACTTTTTTGTTAAATATACTTCTTAAACCTTTTTTTTATTATTGATATTATTTTATTATACATCCAGGTATTTCAAACTGATTCCGTGTAAGTATAATTTGCAATACTTTCTATTGCACTTTGTTTGCCTAACCAATATTCATTCATTCATTTTCATTTCGGCTTAGTCCCTTTATTAATCTGGTCACAGCGGAATGAACCGCCAACTTATCCAGCATATGTTTTACGCAGCGGATGCCCTTCCAGCCGCAACCCATCCCTGGGAAACATCCATACACACCCATTCACACTCATACACTATGGACAATTTAGTCTACCCAATTCACCTATACCGCATGTCTTTGGACTTGTGGGGGAAACCGGAGCACCCGGAGGAAACCCACACCAACACAGGGAGAACATGCAAACTCCACACAGAAACGCCAACTGACCCAGCCGAGGCTTGAATCAGCAGCCTTCTTGCTGTGAGGCGAACGTGCTACCCTCTGCGCCACTGTGAGGCCCCTAACCAATATATATTTATTTATTTTTAGTTGTTATTTTTAACCTCACTTATATTTTACTTTAATTTAATTGCTGCAGCACAAACCTAATTATTTTACTTACCTATTTATTTATCTTCTTCCCTATTCTGCATTTATCTTTTTGCCCAAATTTCCTCACACATTGCATTCACCTTTATTTCCTCAAACATTAATCCACTTCAATGTTTTATTGCACACATACTTCTAAATGCATTCACTTCTCTACCCCCCTTATCCTATGGGGTTCATGTAATGTTTTATTGCACATGCACTTTTAAATGCATTTACTCTTCTACCCCCTTATCCTATGGGGTTAATGTAATTAACCTTATTTTTTTTTTAAAAACACACAGACACGGAGACCAACATACACACACACACAAACTTACAGCACTTTTCTAAGTGACCTGTCAATTCTGCTCAGTTTTTACTGCCCCATTTCCATACACAGTAGCACTTTACAGGATTTTTGCCTTTTTCCCCCAGCCTCCTGCATAATATTTTTGTATTAATAATAAACAGAACGGGTACTCCGAGGTCTTTGCGCGCTTCTCTCTGCTTTATCAATCTGTTCTTAACCTATTAATTGTCACTATTTATTAAGATTTCACACTTGAATACTTCAAAAATCTTTAATATGAGTAACAATTAGTTATTAATGTCTTGTTTTTATCCTCAAGCAAGACACAGATCACTGCATGCAACATTTTCTTCTGAAATCAAAACCCCTTTTTAAATTTTATTATTTACTTAAATTTGAAGGAGCACTTTGAGTGTTTTTCCCTCACAAGCAGAGTCCGCCGAGCCACACAATTTTTAATAAATAAGCAAATAAACTGCTTACATTTTTTTTCACAGTGGCCACTGCAATTGTCTTGCTCACCTCGGACTACACTAGTGCCGTTCCCACTCCGTTGCTCCTTACCAAATCACGTCGGGTCACCAATTTGTTGTGTTCTGTTCCTTGTCTTTCAATCAGCAGTCAGACGGTCTTGATTTCAAAAGATGGATTTATTGTCGGACAATAAAAACGAGAGGCTAACAGGGACATTCCACCGAATGGATAACATTTGCTTTCGTAATTTCTTAAAATTAAATTAATTTTTTTTATCTATTTTCAACACAGTATCTAGCAACACACATATTTAACTGCTAGAAATGTATATTGGGCAATCTCAGGCACCTCTGATTTATTTTTAAGAAGGTTTCAAAGTAGGGGAAGGACCTGTTTTTCTCAGTCCTGTTACCAAAAATCAAGTAACCTTTTAAAAGGATGTTTTTAAAAATGTCAACTAATTATTTTGTCTTCCACTCACAAAAGTGTTTATCTTTAAGAAATAGTTGGTAAAATGTTTGAATTATTTATATTTGTAACAAAAAATTCACTAATATGTACACAAGGTGTATTTTTTAAATAAATGCGAAGCCATTTTTTTATTTTACAGAAGACCCAAACTGCAAGATTCATATTTTTAAGTCATGTAATTAAGTCAACTACTGGATAGATGATGAACATAACACAGACTAAAAAAAGTAATTTAACCTCATTTTTTTGAGAAAAAAAAAAGATTTAATAAAAGGAATGAACACCCAGTAACAGGAATGAATATCTAGACACAATTGGCTGTCTATGTAGTTCATCACAACCAAGAGCTCGGCTGTGGATGTTCAGCTTGCTCTGGTGATAGTTGTGGGCTGTATGGAGGGGTGACAAGGTGTTTGAGGGCTTCTTTTCTGTCTTTGATGCTATGGTACATCTCTCTCCACTTTTTGCGGTGTCTGCACTTTTCTCTCTGACTGAGGTCATTGATAATTTTCTTCCTGCCTCACTCTAGGTCCTTATCTTTTCGATTCCTTCTCTAAATATTTCTGGGTCTGCATCACATCGTTTACAATAAAGTCGTTGCTTTTCTGCAGCACTTATAGGTGGATTGGCACTCTGAAAGTATGGTAAATTGGTAAATATATAATATATGTGATACACTCACCGACCACTTTATTGGGTACACCTTACTAGTACCGGGTCCATGCTTTCATGTTGTTGATGCCAAATTCTGCCCCTGTCATCCGAATGTTGCAGCAGAAATCGAGACTCATCAGACCAGGCAACGTTTCTCCAATCTTCTATTGTCCAATTTTGGTGAGCCTGTGTGAATTGTAGCCTCAGTTTCCTGTTCTAAGCTGACAGGAGAGGCACCCGGTGTGGTCTTCTGCTGCTGTAGCCCATCTGCCTCAAGGTTGGACGTGTTGTGCGTTCAGAGATGCTCTTCTGCAGACCTTGGTTGTGGTTATTTGAACCACAGCTTGAACCAGTCTGACCATTCTCCTCTAACCTCTGGTATCAACAAGACATTTGCACCTACAGAACTGCCGCTCACTGGATATTTTCTCTCTTTCAGACCATTCTCTGTAAACCCTAGAGATGGTTGAGATGGTTGTGCGTGAAAATCCCAATAGATCAACAGTTTCTGAAATACTCAGACCAGCCCGTCTGCCACCAACAACCATGCCACGTTCAAAGTCACTTAAATCCCCTTTCTTCCTCATTCTGATGCAGCAGATCGTCAACTGCAGCAGATCATCTTGACCATGTCCACATGCCTAAATGAATTGAGTTGCGGTAATGGTGAAACCTAAAAGGATCGAGTAAATCATCTTACATTAACACATTTTTGCATTATTATTTATGCACTAGGGAATGCAACTCACTCCTGTTACTATTACTCAGTCCTGTTATGGCTTATATGAGTAACAGGCCTGAGGGTAATAGGACTGAGTTTTTAGCATATAATTAGCAAATACATGCTAAATGGCCACATGGCACACATGCTAATAGCATTTATTAAACATAAGTATTTTTAAAATGAATAAATAACATCTAAAAATAATTTAAGTAACAGGACAGTATGACGAGATTGACCATTTCTCACACAATTAAAATATCATCAAATATATTGATAAGAAAATGTGAAGATTTACCTTTGGTATCCCCATAGCTTTTAAAACCTGTTGAAAATATGCCTTATGAAATGTTCCAAGGTAATCAGAGGGGGAAATGTGTTAGGGTAACAGTAATGAGTGAAAACCTGGGGACATGATTAAAATGTGTATTTTTATCAAAAAGTTTATGATTTTTTTTTCTTTTAAAAATAGAAAATCATTGATTGTATATAAAACTGCATGCAAATGCAAAAAGAAATAAATTTAGGAAGGATTTTAAACACAATATATTCTAGCAAATTATAGAAGCAGGGAAAGGGGACATGCAACAACTGCTATTTTTTAGTGTTCTACATAGTTTTTAAAAATGATTTAATTATATATTCTAAATTTTGCAGTTTGTTAAACTTGAGGACACATTAATTAATAATGAAATGTAGTTTAGAGTTCATTTTCATGCAATTTTATACATTTAATATTCTGGGGACATAAATGTTACCCATTTGGTGGAATGTCCCCACAGACAAACAGTCTCTTCATGAACCTCTGCCTGTCTGTCTCCCCTGTCGTGCTTTTATACATGTAGCTTCAGCTTTTTCGTATACTTCCTTCACATATATAGTTCTGTGACATTTACCTTTTGTATTTCTGGCTGTGTGCCCTTTAACTCGGCTATATTATTGGCGCTTTGCACATCTGACCTAGGTTTCATGTTTTGTCTTCGCTAACTAATAACTCTGCTTTTAAGGTTATACATCCACTTCACACTGACACATATGCATATATATGATTATACAGATTAACATGTTCATTGCAAACTTTGAGAGAATATATGTTCACTGCACACTTTTAGAGAATAAACTTTGAGAGAATAAAAGTGAGAATATAAAAATAATAAAAGTGAGAATATAATAAAATCTTCCATACGAGCCACAAAAAAAGGAGCTCTTCACAGGTTCGGAGCAATGAGAAGTGCTTATTAATCTAATGATTGAGAATGGCCCTTTAAAAGCTTACACAAAGAAGTAGGGCTTTTCTGGTAATTGAACCTGGGACCTCTCAAACCCAAAACGAGAATCGTAGCCCTAAACCAACGAGATGAGTCATTTGTTTGCCCGTTTCACAAAGTTTAAGCTGCATGGGAAATCCACATATAATCATATAAGTCATCGGCGGAGGACGATAGGGATAGCATCAAATAGCTATCTCAACACATAATTTCCAAACCACTCACTGATTGGTTTGATTAAAATTGGTCTTTTCCATTTCACTGGTTTTAAGCTGCAAGGATAAAGGAAAAAAGGTTCCACCAAGATTTGAACTCATTGGATTCAAAGTCCAGAGTGCTAACCATTACACCATGAAAACCTTCAAAACTCAGCTGAGATATTATCTGCTGACAAAGTGGCATTGAAACAGGCCACCTTTAAAGCCATGAGGCCCTTCAAAACCCAAGACATCTATAAGTATTTGTCTGGCATTTGAAACAGCGACCTCTCACAACCTAAGCAAGAATCTTACCCCAAGACCAAGAAACCACAACAATTTCTCAGGTGCACGACAATATTGCTCTTCACAGGTATGGAACAATGAGAAATGCCTATTAATCTAGTGATTCAGAATGGCCCTTTAAAGATTTACACATAAAAGCTGGGCTCATCCGGGATTTGAACCCCAGACCTCTCGCACCCAAAGAGAGAATTATACCCCTAGACCAACTAGCCAAAAAAACATCTGTTCTTCACAGCTACTGCTTATTAATCTAGAGATTCAGAATGGTGCTTTAAAAGCTTACACATAGAAGCTGGGCTTGTCAGGGATTTGATGGCAAGACCTCTTGCTTCGTAAGTGAGAATCATTCCCCTAGACCAACGAGCCACTGAAAAAGGTAGCTCTTCACAGGTTCGGAGCAATGAAAAGTGTTTATTAATCTAATGATTGAGAATGGCCCTTCAAAAGCTTACACATAGAAGTAAGGCTTTTTTTGGTATTTGAAACCGGGGCCTCTTGCACACAAAGTGGGAATCACACCCCTAGACCAACGAGCCACTAAAAAAGCTGAGATTTTCACATGACACCAGAAGCACAGGGTGCTCCGATATATTTGGTTACTGAGTGATTCAGAACAAACCTTCAAAAGCTTACACGTTGAAGCAGAGCTTGTATGGCATTTAAACCTGGGACCTCTCGCACCCAAAATGAGAATCGCAACCCTAAACCAACAAGCATTCGTTTGCTTATAATTTGTTGTTGTTGTTTTTATCCAGCAGCTTTAGTGAGGCAAATTGGTCTTATCCATTCCAATGAGCCACTAAGAAATAAGATTTTCACATGGCACCAGAAGCACAGGGTGCTCAAAATCCTTAGTTGACGAATCACATCGATAGACCAATGAGCCGAGTCATCTGTTTGCTTATGCTTTGTTGTTGTAGTTTTTTCTCCTGCATCTTCAGCCAGGTAATTGGTCTTATCCAGAATCACAACCGGCTCTTCACCGGTTCGGAACAATGAGAAGTGTTTATTATTCTAATGACTCAGAAATGCCCTTTAAAAGTTTTCACTTTGAAGCTGGGCTCGTCCAGGATTTGAGCCCGCGACCTCTCACACTCGAAGCGAAAATCATACCTCTAGAACAACGAGCCATGACAAATGAAGCTCTTCACCGGTTCGGAACAATGATAAATGCTTATTAATCTAATGATTGCATTAATAATGGCTTTTCAAAAGCTTACACAAAGAAGCTGGGCTTGTTAAGGATTTAAACCCATGACTTCATGCACCCTAAACAAGAAACAAACCCCTAGACCAACGAGCCACTGAAAAAAGAAGAACTCTTCAGATGGGTTTACAGGCACGGAGCAACCAGTATTGCTTAGTGATCAAATGCTTCAGAATGGCTCTTCAAAAGCTTACACAAAGAAGCAGGGCTCGTCCAGGGTTTAAACTCAGGGACCTCTCACAGTCTAAGCGAGAATCATACCCCTAGACCAATGAGCCACTAGGAAATAAGACTTTAACATGGCGCCAGAAGCACAGGGTGCACAGAAACCTTTAGTTACTGATTGAATCAGAACAAACCATTTGTTTGTTTATAATATGTTGTTTTTGTTGTTGTTTTTATCCAGCAGCTTCAGTATGGCAAATTAGTCTTATTTAAGCTGCATGGGAAAACCACATATAATCATGTAGGTCATCTGTGGAGGAGGATAGTGATAGCTATCTCAACGCAAAGTTTCAGAACCACTCACTGATCGGTTTGATTGAAATTGGTCTTATCATTTTCACTGATTTTAAGCTGCATGGAAAGAAGGAAAAGGTTCCACTGAAAATTGAACTCAGATCACTGGATTCAAAGTCCAGAGTGCTAATCATTACACCATGGAACCTTCAAATTTCAGCTGAGATATTATCTGGTGACAAGGTGGATTTTAAACAAGCCTCCTTAAAAGCCATGAGGCCCTTCAAAACCCAAGACATCTATAAGGGTTTGTCTGGTAATTGAAACCAGGACCACTCACAGCCTAAGCAAGAACATTACCCCAAGACCAAGAAGCCAAAATAACTTCAAGGTGCACAAAAACATTGCTCTTGACAAGTTCAAAGTGATGAGAAATGCTTATTAATCTAACGATTCAGAATGGTGCTTTAAAAGCTAACACAACTGAATTCGGGACCTCTCACACCCAAAGCGAGACTCCTACCTCTATATCAACAAGTCCCCCAAAAAAGAAGGTCTTCACAGCAATGAGAATGCTTATCTAATGATTCAGAATGTCCCTTTAGCAGTTTACACATAGAAGCTGGGCTCGTCCAGGATTTGAATCTGGGACCTCTCGCACCCTAAGCAAGAATCATACCCCTAGACCAACAAACAAAAAATAGCTCTTCACAAGTTCGGAGTGATGAGAAATGCTTAATAATTTAACAATTCAGAATGGCGCTTTAAAAGCTAACACATAGAAGCTGGACACGTTCGGGATCTGAATCCGGGACCTCTCACACCCAAAGCGAGACTCCTACCTCTATATAAAGAAGTCTCCCCCAAAAAAGAAGGTCTTCACAGATTCGGAGCAATGAGAATTGCTTATGAATCTATTGATTCAGAACAGCCCTTTAAAAGTTTACACATAGTAACTGAACTCGTCCGGAATTTGAACCATGGACCTCTCGCACCCTCAGCGAGAATCATACCCCTAGACCAACGAGCCAAAAACAAAAATTAGTTCTTCACAGGTTCGGAGCAATGAGAAGAGCATATTAATCTAATGATTCAAAATGGCTTTTTAAAAAGCTTACACATAGAAGCTGGATTCGTCTGGGATTTGAGTTCGGGACCTCTCGCACACACAGCGAGACTCCTACCCCTATATCAACAAGCCCCCCCCCCCAAATAAGAAGGTCTTCTCAGATTCAGAGCAATGAGAAGTGCTTATTAATCTAATGAGTCAGAATGGCCCTTGAACAGTTTACACAAAGAAGTTGGGCTCTTCCAGGATTTGAACCCAAGACCTCTCGCACCCTAAGCAAGAATCATACCCCTAGACCAAAGAGCCACAAACAGAAAGTAGCTCTTCACAAGTTTGGAATAATGAGAAATGCTTATTAATCTAACGATTCAGAATGGTGCTTTAAAAGCTAACACATAGAAGCTGGACCCATCCGGGATCTGAATCTGGGACCTCTCACACCCAAAGCGAGACTCCTACCCCTATAAGGGTCCATCTATTAATCCTATGATGGAACTAACAGCATGGGTGAAGGTTAAATGCGTGTAAGCCTTTTAGCACATGTGAAAAGAAATCTTTTTATTTACTCAAATTATTTTTCATTTGTTTCCAACTCTGAATTTAATCTGACTCCAATTCATAATAGTTAAAATTTAGATTTTCATCTAATTCAAGCCGATCACCTTACAGGTTGTGATTACGTCTAATTTAGATTGATTAACCCAATAA
>CAIGQW010053893.1:0-13791 GCA_903798125.1 Danio choprae | reverse complement strand
GTCCGAGGCTCAGACACACTCTCTCAATTTAAAACTAGATTAAAGACTTTTCTTTTTAGTAAAGCATACACTCAATGCATCGCATAACGGTATGGTATATTAGTGTACTCGTTCCGTCTTAATACACCAGCCATTGTGTTAGAAACTCTCATATGCTTTACATTGTTGTTATATAACTGCTATCTTCATCCATAACAATCCTTCTCTTTCTGGTTTAAATACACTATGAACAGCAGCTACGCTAAATATTTTCTTTATTTTCTACTTCCACCTGGGGATACTCATCCCGAGGTCCCTACAGATTTGCAGCGCCATCGATGCGATCCTAGACCTCTGAAGAGATGATCCGAAGGTATCCTGGACCAGGCCGTATCCCGAGCTGATACCGGGGTGGCCATGGAGGAATGGAGCGCATGAGACTGATTCCTGAAAGGCTTCAGTGATGAACAAGTCTACGTTTGATCCTGTGGGCCAGCCTACCCTCCCGCTGGTGCCCTACCCACACCTGCAGCTTACACGATGGATGTCAGCTTCTCCAGCCCGGCGACTAGACTGCAGCTCCACATAGGAAGTTTGGCCAGAGGAAATGACCATGCCTAACATAGCTTGCTTTCTCTCGAGGTTTTTTTTTTCCCTTCACTTCGTCAATTGGTGAAGGTTTTTTTTCCTCCACTGTTGCCACTGGCCTGCTTGGATTTGTGGAGCTGCGCTTCGGTGGATTTGCTCTTCAGTGTTTGAACTTTCACCAGTGGAACTTAAGCCACACTGAACTGAACTAAACTGAACTGAACTGAACTAAACTCAAAAATGTGGACTTTAATTGAACTTGTTAAGCTGCTTTGACACAATCTACATTGTAAAAAGCGCTATATAAATAAACTTGAATTGAATTGAATTGAACAAGCACACGTGAGTACTGCACTGCAACAGCTGGCTGATCTGATCACAGAGACAGAACAACAACACCCGGATTCTGTTTTTATCATTCTCTGTGACTTTAATCAGGCTAAACTCACACATGAGCTGCCTAAATTTAAACAGCATATTACATGCCCCACTAGAGACAATAATATTTTGGACCATTGCTACACAACAATAAAGGATGAATATCGCTCCGTTGCCAGAGCAGCTCTAGGACACTCTGACCACTGCCTGGTTCATCTTCTGCCAACTTACAGGCAAAAACTTAAAACTACTAAACCAGTATTAAGGATTGTTAAGAGATGGATTAACGACACAGAGCAGGACTTACAAGCCTGTTTTGAATGCATTGACTGGAGTGTTTTTGAAGCTGCTGCCACCGACCTGGACGAGCTCATAGAGACTGTAACATCATACATCAGTTTCTGTGAGAAGTTATGCATCCCTACCAGGACTTACTCATCATTTAACAATGATAAACCATGGTTCACACCAAAACTTAGACAGCTTTGGCAGGCCAAAGAGGATGACTACAGGAGTGGGGACAGGGTCCTGTACATCAGGCCAGGAACACACTGACAAATTGGTGTGGCTAAGAAGAGCTATGCCAAAAAGCTGGAAAACCAGTTTTCTGCCAACGACCCTGCATCAGTGTGGAAAGGCCTGAAAGACATCACTTATACAAGACACCATCCCCCAGCATTGACTGCAATAAACATCTTGCAAATGAGCTGAATATATTCTATTGTAGATTTGAGACTGCCGACCAGACACCCCACACCCGCCATGACCATCTCTCTACACAGCCATCAACACCTCCAGCCATCCCCCTCTCCCTCCCTGTACTTCAGATCAGTGAGGATAATGTGCGTCAGATCTTCAGAAAACAGAAGAGAAGGAAAGCAGCAGGCCCAGACGGTGTCTCACCAGCCTGTCTGAGAACCTGTGCTGACCAGCTGGCCTCCATTTTCTCACAGTTCTTTAACAGATCACTGGAACAGTGCACAATTCCATCCTACTTTAAGCGCTCCACGATCATCCCAATCCCGAAGAAACCAAAAGATCACAGGACTCAATGACTACAGACCTGTTGCCTTAACATCTGTGGCCATGAAGTCATTTGAAAGACTGGTGCTAGCATATCTGAAGGACATCACTGGAACTTTGCTGGACTCTTTGCAGTTTGCCTATAGAGGAAATCGGTCTGTGGATGATGCAGTCAACATGGGACTGCATTATACCCTACAACATCTAGACAAACCAGGGAACTACGCAAGGATTCTGTTCGTGGACTTCAGTTCTGCCTTCAACACCATTGTCCCATCATTGCTCGAGTACAAACTGACCCAGCTCTCTGTTCCTAGCTCTGTCTGTCAATGGATCACCAGCTTTCTGACATATAGACAACAGCTAGTCAGAATGGGCAAAATTACATCCGACAGCCATACCATCAGCACCGGCGCCCCCCAGGCATGTGTCCTCTCCCCACTACTCTTCTCCCTATACACCAACAACTGCACTGCAAAAGACCCATCCATCAAGCTTCTGAAGTTTGTGGATGACACTACTGTTATCGGCCTCATCCGGAATGGTGACGAGTCTGAATACAGACAGGAGGTGGAGCGGCTGGCTTTATGGTGCAGATGCAATAACCTGGAGCTGAACATGCTCAAAACGGTGATGATAGTGGACTTTAGGAGAACCCGCCCTGCACTCCCCCCACTCACCATCATGAACAGCACTGTGGCTGCAGTAGAGTCATTCAGGTTCCTGGGCACCGCCATCTCTCAGGACCTGAAGTGGGACATTCACATAAACTCTATTGTGAAGAAAGCCCAGCAGAGACTGTACTTCCTCCGTCAGCTGAGGAAGTTTAACCTGCCCTAGGAGCTGCTTGTACAGTTCTACTCAGCGGTCATCCAATCCATCCTCTGCACTTCAATCACTGTCTGGTTCGGCTCAGCTGCCAAAACCGACCTCCGCAGACTACAGCGAATAGTCCGGACAGCTGAACGAATCACTGGAACTACCCTTCCTACACTTCAAGAACTGTACTCTTCCAGAGTGAGAAAAAGGGCTTACAAAATCACTCTGGACCCCTCACACCCAGCGCACTTCCTGTTTGAACTGTTACCGTGCAATACTTTCTCATACGCACTCGTACAGCACCTTATAACAATTTACAGTGAAATACTTTCTCATACGCACTCGTACACAGCACCTTATAGCAATTTACAGTGCAATACTTTCTCATACGCACTCGTACACAGCACCTTATAACAATTTACAGTGCAATACTTTTTCTACGCAGTTGTACACCTTATAACTTGTATATTTATAACAAATCTTTACATACAATTCATCATCCAGACTGATTGCATCTCTGTTTAATGTTTGTTGTCTTTTTCATATTTCACTTTATGTACACTGGAAGCTTCTGTAGCCAAAGCAAATTCCTTGTGTGTGTAAACACTTATCAATCTCCAAGGCCAAATCTCATTCTTGGGCTGATGTGGGTTATTTTGTGAAAGTATGTGTTGAAACAGCAGACTGGGAGAGAAGAGAGGGAGGGGTAGATTGGAGTGAGCGGCTTAAAGCATTTAGATGTGACTGCATGTACAAAATATCTGTCAAGAACAATAACTGCTATTGACAAACAATGTGTGAA
Organism: Danio choprae; assembly: GCA_903798125.1. NCBI lineage: Eukaryota > Metazoa > Chordata > Actinopteri > Cypriniformes > Danionidae > Danio > Danio choprae. Next base: position 10,202 of record CAIGQW010053893.1, on the reverse strand, counting down.
GAATTCTTGCATGGTTGACTCTAATGCTATTGACATACACCCTGCATTAGCAGACGTGCCAAATGAAGTGTGGACTGCAAACAAACATGATGTGGGTTTAATCAAAGGTTATGATCCAGTGATCATTACTCCTAAATCTGATTACAGACCATGCCAAGCACAATACCCTCTGAAGAAAGAAGCCATTGATGGCATTACCCCAGTATTTTAAAGCTTTACTGGAGCGAGGTGTTATTGTACCATGCAACAATTCTGAAGTGCGCACACCTATTTTTCCTGTTAAAAAAAATAAGAGATAATGGGCAGCCTTTATCTCTTAGCAACACTCCAAAGGACATCTTCCACTGTCCATGTGATGCACTAGGCATTCACAGAAAAGAACAAACATTATAAACCGAAGCACACAGAAAGCAGCAAAGGCCCAACACCCAAAAGAAATTGTAACAATTGCAGTGGTGACCACCCAGCCAAAAGAGATAAGTGTCGGGCCTTTTGCCAACAATGCAATAGTTGCAAAAAGTGGAACCATTTAAAAAATGTTGCAGGTCCACACAAGCAAACGTTTCACAAAAACCTTCCACAATGTTGAACCACACCAGTCAAGTAGTAAAGAAAGCAAATCATTCTTTGTTGATGGAGTAACTGATGAGAATGTTTATTCCACGACTAATGTAGCACAAAGTGAACTGTACAGCACTGTACATGTACATGGTAAGTCAGTGGAACTAAAAGTTGATACTGGAGCTAAATGTAATGTAATGGACTTACACACCTTCCAACACTTACAAAAACAAGAAAAGCTCAGCATGTCGAGCACAGCAAAACTGATTGCATATGGTGGCAATGAGCTACACACACTTGGTACAGTTATACTACCATGCACTCTTGCCAACCAATTCTATGACTTACTGTTTAATGTCATCAAAATTTCTGCACAATTCTGACTGCATACGCATGAAACTTCTAACACTCAACAAGGATGTTCATCAGCTAAACACACCCAATCAGGATGAATTCACAGACACAATTCTGACCAAATATGACGATCTTTTCAAGGATGAAGAAGGTAAACTACCTGTCACATACTCCATATAGCTCGACCCTAATGTACCTCCAGCTTCAGCTTCAACTTCAACGAATGACAGATCCTAATGTCATCACACCAGTTACAGAACCAACTGACTGGGTATCCTCTATGGTTCACAAAAAAGACTCCAACAGCATCCGAATCTGTATAGATCCTAGAGATCTGAATATGGCAATACAACAACCCCACCACCCAATGAGAACAGTGGAGGAAGTTGCGACACAGATGTCAAATTCTATTGTTTTCTCAGTGCTTGATGCAAAGAGTTCGTTTTGGCAGATATCTTTAGATCGTAAAACATCACTGCTAACAACATTCAGCACGCCATTTGGCTGATATAGATTCCTCAGAATGCCATTTGACATTAACTTGACTAGTGAGGTTTTCCACCACTCAATGGAGCTAATTTTTGCTGGATACCCTTGCGCTGTGATTGTTGATGATATACTAGTGGCGCACAATACAGGAACACAATGACAACCTGGAAAAAGTGCTTGCACGAGCTAGACAAGTCAATCTCAGACTCCATCCGCAAAAGTGCAAATTCAGACTGACCAAGGTGAGCTACGTAGGCCATATTTCAGCAGCGGCGGTTTACACGCAGATCCATCCAAAATCAAGGCTATCACTGAAATGCCAGTACCCGCTAATGCCACTGCTCTCATGCGATTTCTCGACATGGTTAATTACATGGGCAAGTTTATCCCAAACCTCAGTGACATATCTGCACCCTACCGCCAGCTGACACACAAAGACACAACATGGTGTTGGTTGCAGCAGCACAAAGATTGTTTTAACACCCTAAATAACTGCCTCACGTGCTCTCCTGTCTTGTCATATTACAATGTTGATAACCCTGTTACCCTAACATGTGACTCATCGCAATTTGGTCTAGGTGCGGCATGTCTACAAGACAACAAGCCCATAGCTTATGCTTCGCGGGTTCTCACAGATACTGAACAGCGCTATGCTCAAATTAAAAAGGAATTTCTCGCTGTGGTATTTGCTTGCACCAAGTTCAATGATTACATCTATGGCAAACCAGTAACCATTGAAATTGACCACCAACCTCCGGCGACAATCACCAAACATCCAATCCACAGCATTCCTGCCAGACTCCAAAGAATGCTGTTACAGCTCCAATGGTACAACATCACCCTTGTGTACAAAAAAGGAAAGCACATGTGCATACCGGACACACTGTCAAGAGCCCCGCAAACATCTGCACATGAGCATAAAGAGGACAAACACACATTTGAGGTAATGAATGTTTGCAACATCTCATCATCATGCCTTGATGAACTTAAACTCCACACAACAAGTGATGCTACTCTACAGTTGCTTGCAAACACGATTAAACAAGGATGGCCAAACAAACGACACAGTCTTCCACCAGCACTGTGGCCATTTTACCCATACAGGCAACGAACTGATCACAGATGACTCACTTGTGTGGAAAGGACACAAGGTGATAATACCTGAAACACTACGCTTACAATACAGTCAAATCGTGCATAGGGGTCACCCTGGAACTGAAGCTACCAAACAACGTGCACATGGCATTTTTTTCTGGCCAGCTATGACAAAAGTCATTGCTGCTTACACCACATCCTTTGCCATCTGCAATAGTACCAGACCCCACCAGCAAAAAGAACCTCTGAAACTGCATACCGTTCCAAGCCTGCCATGGTCAACAATAACAGCCGATAAATTTGAATGGAATAATCATGCATACCTGGTTCTTGTTGAAAAGAAGGATGAGTCAGAAACGCAGTTATGACAAAACATCTAAACAACTAAGCATGCTCTCAAAAGGACAAACAGTGAGAATGCAAACCCTTCATGGATATGATAGTAAAGCAGTTGTGAAGGAAATCTGTTGTGAACCAAGAGCTTACATAGTCCTGTCTGGAGGAAAGGAATATAGGAGCAACCACAGACTCCTATCTGTGAAAGAGCCAGAACCACATCAGTACGGTGATGATAGGTACCAACTACCTGAAGAGCAATGTTACACTCCCAAAGATACCTGTCGTACACACTCAAACCACCACAGATCAACTAACCTTATGTCCTTATGTGACACGGTCAGGACGCACCATACGCCCAAACTCAAAATACAAAGACTGAAGTGTTATACACCAGAGTACACATAAATTGTACATTTATTATTTTTCATTGTTATATTAGTCAACGATGTCAGTTTAACGTGCAAGATGTTTCACAGTTTATTAATCACAATGCACAAATGTTCATTTCTATTATTGCCAATGGTTTAAGTAGGTATACTTAATACTTAGATACTTAAATACGTAGATAGTATTTTAACATCTACAGAAATCAAAGAGTTCTTCTTACTATCTGATGGATCCTTATCCTTTTTAGGAATAACACAATGGTTACAGCTTAACCCTCATTCCCTGAGGGGGGGAACAGAAATGCTATGTGGAAAAACTTGGGGATTTTGCCAGAAAGCCAATCATCTGAAGAGAAATAAAATGGGCCAATGAAATGCCAATGAATTGGCAGCACCAGTGCACACAGCTGGCAGCAATCAGAATCAATTGTGTATATGAATGCCAGCCATGCGTCACAAAAGCACCTTTTCTAGCTGAAGAAGCCGGACTACAGCTGTCAGCTAAGGCGCAATCACTGTGGCGAAGGAACATAGCATGTCCGTTCCCTCCCTCGGGGAATGAGGGTTACATCGTAACCGTTATGTTCACCTGCGGGAGGGGAAATTCAATGCTATGTGGAAAACTTCCACTATGGGGAAATGTATGGAAATCGCCACAGTGATTGAACCTTACCATGTCACTGGTGAGAAGTTTTCCAGGCTCCAGCGTGAGCGCACCATCATCACCAGAGACGCAGCCCTCCAACATGTCCCCAGGCTAACGTGTCCCCTGGCCCTAACCATTTACCTTACCATTACCTGTGAAGTGCTTAAAGGGTAATTTATATTTTTAGGTACTTGTAAAAAACACACCTAGTTAAGTTGTAGGAATTTTAAAATACAACAGTACATTGGGAAAGCGTGCCAGTCCCGAATGGGGAGGATGCTGCGGAGGCCACCTGCTGCCCAAATGGGGAGACCTGGTGGCAGGAAGACATATAGACTAACCCTGAGAAAGGAGGGAAGACACAGGTCTGCCTGTAGAGGGGGGAACTATACCGTGGCTGAGTGAAGCATATGGGATTGCCTGTGGGGAACGCGCATAGCAGGCACCTAAACCCATAATGCAGGCTGACCAAGTGGGCATGCCAACAATGAAATGGGCCAGGCACCCAACTCCTCTGCTAAGTCAGGTTCTGAGGGCCTCGAAGGAACTCTGTAGGGTTCGCCAAATAGGGAACTCAACTGAGCAGAGTGAGAAAAGCGCACGTACCTCTGTGTTAGAGAGAAAGGCACAGCAAGCGTGTTTCAACACCAAACCGAAATTCCTCATTCACTGGCGTTATCCAGCACACGTGAGGAAATAAGCTCCACTCAAAGATTATAAAATCTCACAAATGTATTAGGTGTCACTCAGCCTGCAGCTTTACAGATGAGGTGGTGACACTCCTAGTGGAGTGCCCTTTCACTCCTGGGGGACGTGGCTCCCCCTGGCACTGAAAAGCAAGGGAGATGGCATCCACTATCCAATGGGACAACCTCAGTTTGGATATGGCACTTCCCATCTGCCGATCATAACAGAAAAGGAGCTGTTTAGAGTCATAAGCTCTAAATGTGGTCACATAGCGCAGTGCGCGAACAGGACAGAGCAAAGAAATGGTTTGGGTCTTCCTCCTTCGTGGGCAGCACATTGCAGGTTCACTACATGGTCTGAAAAAAAGTACTGTAGGAACCTTGGGCACCTAGGTGGGCCGGGATCTCAGGAAAATGTTAGAGTGGGCTGGCCCAAATTGCTGGCACAGTCGAGTGGATCGAGCAGACCTTGCCTACCGAGATATCTCCAAGAGGGCATGAGAGGGGGACAGGATTGATTTAATCATCCAGCGTCTTGTGCCTCTGGAAACTTGATGATGAGGCAATGCTTTTCCAGTGCACCGTGATCCCTGCATCCTCAGAGCAGGGATGAACGTAATGCCAACTCCTCAGTGCGGAGAGGACAGCCTTAGCTCCAGCCAGATGAAGGAGGATAGCATCACACTGATCTGGCATGTCCAGGGTCCTTCTCGGAGAGAAGCACACCACACAGCGAATGGACTCCACTTCAGGGCGTAGGCATGCCTCGAAGAGGGTACTCTAGCCTGAGTGATGGTGTTAACCAAAGAAACCAGTAGGTCACCTAAGTCCTCTGCACTCCATCTATGGACCACACGTGAGTTCCAGAGATCAGGACGTGGGTGCCAGATGGTGCCTGTCCCAGAGAAGAAGGTGCTTCCTCAAAGGGATTTGCCCGGGAGGGGCAGTCACGAGGAAAGAGGGTTCTGATATGCGGGTCCGGTTGAGCCAGAGAGGTGTAACTAACAAGACCTGCTCCTTGTCCTTCCTGACTTTGCACAGTATCTGTGCGAGTAGGCTCACTGGAGAAAATGTGTATTTGCGCATGCCCCGGGCCAGCTGTTAAAGCCACCAGCAATGGGTGCTCTCGGAGAAAGCAACAGGACGACCTGGGCTTCGCCCATAACAGCTGGCCAGACCAGGGGTGGAGCCTCCATTCTCCCAGGCGTTGAAGCTGCCGTGAGCATGCATCGGCTGCACGCCGGGGATGAGAATGGCACTTAGCGATTTCCACCAGGTATGACTCCCGAGGAGTTCTAGAGGCACCCAGGCCTGTAGAAATGCAGGGTCCATCCAAGGACTGAGGGTGCAGCTACACAGCAGAGTGGCAGCCACCCGGTGATTGCCTGCATGCCATGCGCGTCTGGGGACCCAATCGTAAAGCCAATGCTGAAGCGGTCTCATATGGAGCAATCTGAGTGGCGTGACAGCAGCTGTGGATGCCATATGCCCCAGGAGCCTCTGAAATCATTTCAGTGGGACCACAGTTTTCCTGTCAAACTCTCTGAGACAGGCCATCATCAGCGTATGGTGATCAAGTTCAGCTCCAACCAGAGAAAAAATATGCTCTGCACAGGGGCGAGCTAGCTCTTTTCAGAGTTGACCCAAAACCCTAACAGTTGTGCCGGAGCACCCTGTCCCTGTGTATAACGAACTGATCTATCGCTGCAAACCAATCCTGAAGACGGACATACCGGGGGATGTGCTTCTGCGTGAGCATTCTGACCGGCTGTTTGTTAGGGCAGCGGCTCAAAATACGCAGAACTAGGATTGGTCATAACCCACCGCTCTTTTTGGGTACAATGAAGTACAGGCTGGAGGACCGGCTTGATTGCGTCCTTCGCCAGGAGGACAGCAATCTCCTCGAACAAAATAGGGGTGGACACAGGGCTGACCCTGGTGTAATACACGCCCGTGAACTTGGGGGGCAGTTTAACGAACTGAATCGCTTAGCCGAGTCTGATTGCATGAATGAGCCATCGAGCAGGCTGAGTGACATCATCGGTGCAATCACTGATGCATCAGTGGTGGGGCAGCACGGGATGGGAGAGCGGAAAATAAGAGGTTTAATCTTAACTTCTTCCCAAGAGCCCGCAGGGTGGCTGGGAGTGCGAGGGAAAGGAGCCCATCCTCTGGCACTCTCAGAGCCTGTGGCAAAGACTGATCTTGCAAACTGGAAGGCATATCGTCCCAGTGTTTGGCATTGTTCAGGGTGTCACACCCAGAGAAAGGAGAAATTGCTCTTTATTGAAAATTTGGTAGCCGTCGGCCATGAGGCCAGCAGCCTGGTTGTATGATATTGGTGTTCCCGGCCTTCCGCCAAGCAAATCCTCTCAGGGACGCTTTGCAGTCCGTTTATGGGACTTAGCGGTGCCCTGACGCAGGGGGTGGTGATTGTCTATGGGGTACCTGACGCTGCCGCTTAGCCGGTAGAACGGAAAGGGCGGCGGAGCAGATTTTGGAGCCGCAGACAAGCGAGGAGCAGTTGAAGTGGATGGGTCGTGGGGAGAGCGGTTTGGAGAGCGGTTAGGGGTACTTGTAGGAGACAGAGCCCAGAATAACATGAGCACCTAAAGATGTACTGAACCTCTCAGTAAAGACCTCTCAGTAAACATCCTAAAATGGTTGGAGTTAAAACAAGGAGGTGGGGAGAGAAAATCTGTATAAAGATTGTGAAGAACACAGACACTTAGGATTTGTCCTGGGGAGAGACTGAGATGGGTTTGCCCCAGGCTGTCTGCTTTTTTGGAAAATATTCCAATAAAGTATATTCTTCTGATATTCATAACCTCCAGACTAAGTTTGATTCATTAAGAGAAAAGTCAGAAACCATGACAAATGGTGCCTAAGGAACGTCAGGCTGGAAAAGAGCACTACTGGTGTTGTTGCTGTGCATACAGGCTGGAAAAAAAACACAAAGATGTGGCCACAGTAAAAAAAAAAACGGTTAGCAATTTTCGCCTATAAGTTTGTGTTTTTTCGGCCAGGACCTACTTGTAATAGAAAAGACACTTGAACTGTTTCTCCACCTTTAAAGAACTAAAAGTAAAAGTAAACGTAAAAAATATATAAAAGAAAAAGGGGGTTTTGAATAACAGAGGAAAAAGAGTACTTTGCATGCAAATGATCTGTGTTTAAAATTAAGAGGGCCTTAACAGATCATTTTAAACGTTAACTAGTAACTGTTAGCTATATTTTGCTAAATTTTCTAATGATGTAGGATATGCATCGAGCATTTATCATTTTTAAGAGTACTTAATGTGTGGTGACAGTTAAGAGATTAAAGCAGATGAAAGTAGAGAGATGCGCGCAAAGTCCTACGATACCGCTTTGTTTGAGGAGATAAGCAAAGGGCTGCATGGGTAGGCAGGTCATTCAAGAGGAGTGTAGTGAAAATCCTGTGGTTACAGCTCTAAGGTTCGAGGCAGCTCGGACAGGTCACTCAAGAGGAGTGTAGTGTAGTGTATTTTTTAATTGTAAGTGTTTGTGTATTTGCTGCTTCATGTTGAACGTCACACTTAAATCACAGTAATGCATACCAGCCTAACCCTATAGTGACTGTGTCTGTTCCCCGTATTATTAGCTCAAGAAATAAACTTACTATGTTCTCCAAAAGCATCTATTAAGAATCAAACCAAAAAAACTGCAAAAAAGTGAAAATAGACATTTTATAAAGCTTGGTCTCCTAAACATCAGGTCACTAGCACCTAAAGCACTTATCATAAATGAAATAATAACAGACAATAATCTTAATGCACTCTGTCTCACTGAAACCTGGCTAAAACAAAATGACTATATTAGCTTAAATGAAGCAACTCCTTCAGGATTCTTATATAAACATGTGGCTCGTCAAACTGGTCGTGGTGGTGGAGTTGCATCAATCTTTAATGATAGTCTTAACGTTAATCAGAGAAACGGACTTATGTTTAAATCTTTTGAAGTATTGGCACTTAATGTTATGCTTCCGGATATTAGGAAAAAAACTATGTTATGTCTCGCTTTAATCACCATATATAGACCTCCAGGACCCTATGTCACTTTTCTAAAAGAGTTTTCTGATTTTATTTCTGACGTACTAGTTAAAACTGATCAAATACTAATTGTAGGAGACTTTAACATACACATAGATGACGCTAATGATACATTAGGGCTCGCATTTACCGATTTACTACAATCACTTGGGATAAAGCAAAACGTTGTTGGTCCAACCCATCGCTTAAAGCATACATTAGATCTAATTTTGTCCCATGGAATTTAGGTCATTGATGTAGACATTATACCACAAAGCGATGACATAACAGACCACTACCTCTTATTATATAAGCTGTGTTTACCTGAAATTAGCAGATCTGCACAGATATATCGTCCTGGTAGAACTATCGTCCCCACCACTAAAGACGAATTTACAAATAACTTACCTGATCTTTCTATATTTCTAAATGAACCCGCGAACGCAAATGACCTTGATGTAGTAACCAGCAGTATAAATGCTATCTTTACTAACACACTAAATACTGTGGCACCCATTAAATTAAAAAAGGCTAGAGAGAATAAAACTACACCATGGTATAATAGTCATACTCGCGCTCTCAAAACAGCCACTCGTGCCCTGGAATGTAAGTGGAAAAAAACTAAATTAGAGGTCTTTAGAATCGCATACAAAGATAGTATGTCCAGCTATAGGAGGGCTCTAAAATCCACCAGGACCGAGCACCTCCGCAAACTGAATCAAAATAATCAGAACAATCCTAGATTCTTATTTAACACCATTGGTAAATTAACAAATAATCGGTCATGTCTGGAACAGAATATCCCTCCGCACATTAGTAGTGATGACTTCATGAATTTCTTCAGTGATAAAATAGAAGGCTTCAGACAGAAAATAGAAGATGTTAAACTTTCTGCTCCACATTATACCTCAGATTCATTAAACATTCCACTGAATCAATATAATCTACAGTGCTTCAAAATGATAGAACAGGAAGAGCTAGATAAACTTATAAATGGTTCTAAACCAGCTACATGTATGTTAGACCCAATTCCAACTAAATTACTGAAAGAAGTGCTACCTGTAGTAGGAGAACCTCTTCTTAATGTTATTAACTCTTCTTTATCTTTAGGCCATGTTCCAAATCCTTTCAAGCTAGCTGTTATTAAGCCTATTATTAAGAAACCACAACTGGACCCCAGCAACTTAGCTAATTATAGGCCTATTTCAAATCTTCCATTTATGTCTAAAATACTAGGGAAAGTTGTTTCTGCCCAATTATGCTCCTTTCTACAGATGAACAACGTTTTTGAAGTGTTTCAGTCAGGTTTCAGGCCTCATCACAGCACAGAAACCGCATTAGTGAAAATAACCAATGATCTACTCTTAGCTGCTGACCAAGGCTGTATCTCATTATTAGTTTTACTTGATCTTAGTGCTGCATTTGACACTATCGACCACAATATCCTTATAGATCGCTTAAACTCTACAGGTGTCCAGGGACAGGCTCTACAATGGTTTAAGTCATACTTAACTGACCGTTACCAGTTTGTCAATATAAATGGACAGCCTTCACAAACCAGGCCAGTAAAGTATGGGGTGCCTCAAGGGTCAGTTCT
>CAIGQW010053884.1:1417311-1430700 GCA_903798125.1 Danio choprae | reverse complement strand
TACAATATAACCAGAAAATACAGGTATTTATTTATTTATTTATTTATTTATTTATCAGTTTGTTTAAGACAGGTAGAAGAAAGAGAGAAAGCAGTGGCACAAGGAGCTAAGAAAGAGAGAAAGGGAGAAAGGGAGAGTGCCACCCAAAAACAAATGTTACTATCATATCATTTACTCACCTTTTTTTCTACTGAACACATCCATCCATTCATTTTCCTTCATTTTCTATAGTCCCTTTAGGGGCCGCCACAGCAGAATGAACCGCCAACTTATCCAGCATATGTTTTACACAGCGGATGCCCTTCCAGCTGCAACCCATTACTGGGGTAACATCCATACACACTTACATTCACACTCATACACTACGGCCAATTGAGTTTGTTTAGCATGTGTTTGGACTTTAGGGGAAACCTGAGCACACGGAGGAAACCCAGGGCAACACAGGGAGAACATGCAAACTCCACACAGAAATGCCAACTGGCCCAGCTGGGACTTGAACCAGTGACCTTCTTGCTGTGAGGCGACAGTGCTAACCACTGAGCCACCGTGTCGCCCCTCTGTTGAGCACAGAAGAAAATATTTCGAAGAATGTTAGAAATCTGTAACCATTGACCTTCATAATATTTGTTTTTCCTACTATGAATGTCAATGGTTTGCAGCATTCTTCAAAATATCTTCCTCTGTGTTAAACAGAAGAAAGAAACTCATAAAGGTTTAAAGCCACATGAGGGAGAGTAAATGATGAGATGATTGGATAGCTTGAATAGTGCATTTGCACATCTAGAAGTGAGGTGGCAGCTGATACAACTCTACAAAGAGAAATTGCATGACTTGCTGAATATAGAGTTATACAAAAACATTTTAAAATATGTTAGCATTAAATTGGGATGAAAATACCTGCTAGAAAAGAAAAAAAATCTTACTAATCTAGAAAAATAATAATAAAACCCAACAGATCCTCACCTCCTTCTCAATCTCTGCAAGGGATTTAATTCTGATGCCCATTAGATCCACCTGCTGCAACTGAAACACACAGAAACACATTCAGACCAACAACAAACATGACAGACACATTCGAACTTCAATACATACACACTTCCTAATGTTTCGATCAGTTCTTGGTGTTTGCACCTAAACATATTTATCCGCAAACACAAAATACAGAACTTTTGTAAGCTGTTTGGACAGAACTGTGTGTAGGTTTAGTGTGTCCATAGTCATATTGGGAGTTATAGAAACACAACAAGTCTCTTCTTTTGAGGGTTCCCGCAACGTGATGTAGAAGTGACGTATAAGTTTTCCCCACCCACCCAATTGATTGACAGGCATATATTAACGTGTCTCCGTAGTAACGCGTATAAACATGTCCACAGAACACAGAATTTGCAAAGAAACTGGGTTAAAAAGATCTGTTCAGCTCTCAGTGATCATCTGCAGCTCAAAAATGTGTGTACTGCAAACTTTGTAATGGCATTTGTGTGTGACTCATCGTTGCAGAAAGGCTTGATTAAACTCCATCACAAATACATCAAACAACCTTACATGGTATTTTTGACTAATGAGCTGTATATCTACTTCATCTGTGTCTGTCTCTGTCACTAACTGCTGTTTATCTGACGTGACGCAGGAGAAGACGACACGATGTGGAAACGGTGGGCGGGGAGAAAGCTCATTTGCATATAAAGTCACAGTCTACAAAAACAGCTACACTTTGCTTTGAGCTCAAAATGGGCATATTCTGCATTATATAATAATAATAATGATCTGATGGGTATTTTGAGCTGAAACTTTACAGACACCTTTTGAAGACACCAAAGACTTATCTTACATCTTGTAACAACAATTTACATAGCAAAACAAAAGAAAAAAACACTGCCTATTGGTCTTTTATCCTTTTAATTCTCTAATGTTTTTCTGGACACAAATAAATCTATTTTTAAAATCTTTGCAGCCTACAAACTATTCATGAAGCATAAGATTACTTAAAAACAGACTCACATCACTGGAGGCACTTGCAAACTTCTCTGAAATCATGAAAGGCACTCCATCCATTGCTGTAAAGGCAAAGCGTCAGTGTTAAAGTGTGGTTCCAGCGCTGTAATGATATATGGAGGGTGATATAAGAAGTTTATTCTGGGTCAAGTGTGTATTGTGTGGTTCTGGTACCAGAAATGGCATAGAGGTTGGAGTTCTGGTGTTCAAAATCTGGTCTGGTTGTGCTTTTTCTGAAACATGCAGGCAGGGTCATGGATATGTGCCTGTCAAGAAACACAAACAGAAAAGAAATATTACTCAATCAAATAAATACTCGACACACTTTCTTTAGCCTCACTATTAATATCAAAGTGTCGTCAGCTTAAAATAGAAAAAAGAAAACCACATTTGCTGCTGAAATTAGACCAAATGTCTCTTTTATCCGACTGACAACCTTGACAAATGCTGAACAGACTGAAAATTGATCATTTTATACATTATACAGGAATGTGCAAAAGTTTTAGACCACCATTATATTTGTTGTTTTAGATATGTTATAATGGCCACATCCTATTTATCATTCTCTTTATTACAATATAACCAGAAAATACAGGTATTTATTTATTTATTGATCAGTTTGTTTAAGACAGGTAGAAGAAAGACTTAGAAAAGGATGGAAGAATGAGTGTTTGCATCTGCATTTCTACCAGCGGTGTTGGAAACGATTTCTGAATTGACGGAACTGTTCATTCTTAAAAGGATAGAGAGGTTTTTAAACCATTATACCATTCCTTCTGGAAAGCAATCAGTACTTTAATGACTGCAAACACACTGTTAATGCAGTGAAATCATATCTGTAGGTAAAAAATAAATAAATAAATGAAATAAATAAATGGTAAGGCGGCGCGGTGGATAGCGTTGTCGTCTGAAGAAGGTCGCTGGTTCGAGCCTTGGCTAGATCAGTTGCATTTCTGTCTGGAGTTTGCATGTTCTCCCCGTGTTGGCGTGGGTTTCCTCCAGGTGCTCCGGTTTCAAAGACATGGGCTATAGGTGAATTGGGTAAGCTAAATTGTCCGTAGTGTATGTGTGTGAACGAGAGTGTATGGGTGTTTCTCAGTGATGGGTTGCAGCTGGAAGGGCATCTGCTGCGTAAAACATATGCTGGATAAGTTGGCGGTTCATTCCGCTGTGGCGCCCCCAGATTAATAAAGGGAAAGAAAATGAGTGAATGAAAGAAATGGTAATGGTAAATCTCATGTTTTCCATGATACGACGGCTTAATTGTTGTGAACCACTAGAAAAAAAAATCAGTTGAGTCCAGATGTACTGTATATGTTTGGGGGCTACAGACAAAAATGGTCACACACTCATCGAGACACATTTGTGGTTGTGTGTGACTTCAGTGTTGTTGTATCCGGTTATATATATAACATTATCACAGGCGCAGTGTCCAGAGCACAGACAGACAGAGAGGAAACAGCTGGAACAGACACTTCCCAATGGAGAAACGCCACGGGCAAAGTAAACCCAGAGACACAAACAACACTATAAACATTAGACATGTGAGCACATTTTACACAACAGAATGTTTAATACACACTTCAAAACACTCGACTAGTCAGTTTAAAGGGTGCCATCATGGAAAACAGGATGTATTTTCATGTTAGGATTAAATTGATCTAATTAATTAGGAAAAACGCATTAAAACATTTTAATTAATGCACCTCTGACCGGTATAACATCCTATTATTTTATTTTCATAAGTGCAAACATATTTTATACAACGGTTCAATAAATAATAACTTAAAGGTGCAGTATGTAAGTTTGACACCCAGTGGTTGAACTAGGTATTGCATTCCTGGATCAAAACAAACACAAGCGCAGGTTGCCAGATTGAGGACCAACAGGAGCGGGTCTGACGATCGAGCCTAAAGACTGATTTAAATCATGTTTTATCTAAAAGTAACAGCACGCGATAGAAGGAATATTTTTAATATTAAAAGGTTTTTGTTCTAACCAACACCACAAATTGATATATTAGAAGCAGCTTCTATTTCTTGCAGCTGAACAACAGAAAACTGACAATGACCACCTCAGGTACACCTCATGAGCTTTATTCAGTGGTAAATGCTAACAATGTGAGTTTGAATGCCATTTTACATGACATTTATTGCCATACTACTGAAAGCAGCAGCAGATAGTTCAGCTCAGATCTGGAAAATAAAATAAACAGTTTGAAATTGAACTTTAGAACTGTGACTCAAAATAAAACATATCAGTGATTCAGCATGTACATTTAATAATGTTAAAGAGGTTTAATATGTATTAATTACATTCTAAACCTTAGCATTTCGTTGTAGTGCAGTGAGTGCACTATTATCTGCTTCTGAATGGCTGTATTTTAATTTTTGTCGTGTTTCGTTTGGTGCAAACAGTCAAATTGCTCATCACTGCAAATCTCCTCATGTAGCGTGTTGTTAGGACACGGGGTTACAATGTAACCTGCTCACCTAATGTTTATGTTCGTAATATTCATATTCTTTGCTAATTAATAACCTCATTTGGAACTCTGAAACTGCGTCTCATTAGACGTCAGTTTCTTACATATTTGGCTGCTTGTGGGTTAAATTTGGCCGCTCAATTGACCGAGATACAAGCGAGAGAATCCGGTCATTTTAAAAAATAAAAGATCGTTCAGGCTCAGATAATAAATAAAACGGAAATAATTAATGATTTCTTGTGTGGCCCGGTACCAATTGATCCACAAACCGGACCCGGTCTGCAGCCCGGTGATTAAGGACCACTGATATAGATAATAATAAAAAATAAATGAATAAAATTCTGTGTTAGAGCAAAGTATATCATTCTATGGTTATTTTTGTAATATCTATGCGTTTCGCATTTAACACAAAGATGACGTCAGAATTTCTTCTAGGGGTAATTTCTCAAGCAAATCCATTTGCAAATATGTTAAACAGCTACACGAAATAAGATTACCAATGATAATTGACTGACAGCCCTTTACAAAAAGCAAAGCAGTTATTTTATACTGTAACAATATTTCACAATATTCATTCATTCATTCATTTTCTTTTCGTCCCTTTATTAATCAGGGGTCGCCACAGCGGAATGAACCGCCAACTTATTCAGCATATGCTTTACGCAGCGGATGCTCTTCCAGCTGCAACCCATCACTGGGAAACACCCATACACTCATTCACACACATACACTACGGACAATTTAGCTTACCAAATTCACCTATAGCGCATGTGTTTGGACTGTGGGGGAAACCGGAGCACCCGGAGGAAACCCACGCCAACATAGGGAGAATATGCAAACTCCACACAGAAATGCCAACTGACCCAGCCAAGGCTCGAACCAGCGACCTTCTTGCTGCGAGGCGACAGAGCTACCCACTGCGCCGCCATATTTCACAATATTACAGGTTTTTTTGACTGGCTGAGATTTGATTTCATCCATCGAAGAGTGACTGGATTGTTAGAAGTGCGAATCGTCCTGCTGAGAACTACATTGGTAGTTCTGGTACCACAACTTTGTTTATTCCAAATGACAAGAAATGCTATCCTGGATCTGCTATCTCTAATGATTAACCAAGTGTTTTATTTTCCTCTTTTCTGTTTCCTTTCCTTCTTTCAGATCTTTCTTTTCTGCTGCCATTGCATCACACACAATTCACACTTCCTCAGGTTTAAGACTTGACACACACACTCAGACAGACAGACACACACGCACACAGACACACACACAAACACACACACACACACAAACAGATGCACAGGCACACAGACGCACACACACATACTTGGGCATGACTGGCGCTGGAGTGGAGTTGTTGGTGAGCGTCTGGATATTATTGGTGGTGTTGTTGCTGGAGTTGTTCTGTACAGGTGAAGAGTCTTGGGTTCGTGGAACTTTCCCCATGCGGTACCAGATGCCCATATTGTTCAGCTCACTGAAAGAGAACAGAATTACATTTCATCAGACAGAAACACACACAAACACACACACAGATACATTTAATTTGATCTGTATAAATACTGCTTCATCAGGATGTCAGCCAGAGATACACAAATACTCCAGGCTGAGAAATGTCAATAAAAAAAAAATGCAATGATGTCTTAATAGGTTTTAGACTTTTGATGATATTTAATGACGCTAATATTTTCATACATTTAAAAAGAAAACATAAATTCTTAAAACATGCACATTTACATAAGAAAAAGCATCGTTTAAAGTTATTATTTCATGGAAGAACAACATTTATAAAGTAGATTAGAAATATTTCATGATAAAAACAAATAAAAAAGTTAAATCCTGATAATAATAAAATTAAATTTTTTAATTTTCATTCATTTATTAATTTTCTTCCGCTTTTCTGGGGCTGAGTCGCGGAGGCAGCAGTCTCAGGCCCTGTTTACACTAACACATTTTAGTTTTAAAACGCATAAGTCTTCCCCGAGGCCTCCTCCCAGTGGGACATGCCTGGAACAACTCCCTAGGTAGACGTCCAGGAAGCATCCAGATGCCCGAGCCACCTCAGCTGGCTTCTCTCGATGTGGAGGAGCAGCGGTTCTACTTTAAGCTCCTCCCGGGTGACAGAGCTCCTCACCCTATCTATAAGGGTGCGCCCTGCCACCCTGCGAAGAAAACTCATTTCGGCCGCTAGTATCCGAGATCTTGTCCTTTCAGTCATGACCCAAAGCTCATGACCATAGGTGAGAGTAGGAACGTAGATTGACCGGTAAATCGAGAGCTTTGCCTTTCAGCTTAGCTCCTTCTTCACCACAATGGACCGGTACATCGACCGAATTACTGCTGCCGCTGCACCAATCCGCCTGTAAATCTGACGTTCCATCCTTCCCTCACTCGGGAACAAAACCCCAAGATACTTGAACTCCTCCAACTGGGGTATGGACTTTCTTCCAACCTGGAGATGGCAAACCACCTTTTTCTGTTTTTTATTTTTTTATTTAAACAAATTGACTATAAATATATAAGGTTCATGTTTAGTTTATCGGAATATTTAACCATATTCAAACAAAACTATATAAAATATAGATAGTTGGTTTTATAGTTTTTATATTTTAATTAAGATTGGTTTAGTATTTATTAGATACATCACTTAATAATGTATGTAATAAATACTAAACCATTATTTAGAAACAATCCACAGTTAAATTGGATTCAGATTAATAGTAAAAACATATTACTATAAATAAATATAGAGTGTGCAGACTATATTTGCATAAATTTATAAACAATATTTACCTACATATTAAAATATTTAAATCAATGTAATAAAATGGTCAAAATTAAAGCTGTATTATGCCCTGCTGATGTTCCTAATGCAACATAATACTGTATACATTGTTCATTCACTGCCCACCTGCAGATTAATATTCATTTATTCATTAAACACTAATGAACTGTGCTTTATTGATATTTTAAATATGAATCGCAATTAATGTCATCCAAAATAAAAGTTTGTTTTGACGTGTGTGTACTGTGTATATTTATTCTCTATATATAAATACACACATGCATATATTTGAGAAAATGTTTATTTATTAAATATAAAATATATATATGCATATATTACAAATTATATATAAATTTAAATATCCATGTAACTTTTTTTTATATGTTTTGTTTCTATGTATGTGTATCACAAATACATAATAAATATTTACAATCACCGGCCACTTTATTAGGTACACCTTACTAGTACCGGGTCAGACCCGCTTTTGCCTTCAGAACTGCCTTAGTCCTTCGTGGCATAGATTCAACAAGGTACTGGAAATATTCCCCTAGAGATTTTAGTCCATATTGACATGATAGCATCACGCAGTTGCTGCAGATTTGTTGGCTGCACATCCATGATGCGAATCTCTATTTCCACCACAAAGCAAATCGCAAAGGTGCTCTATTGGATTGAGTCTGGTGACTGTGGAGGCCATTTGAGTACAGTGAACTCATTGTCATGTTCAAATAACCAGTCTGAGATGATTTGCGCTTTATGACATGGCACGTTATCCTGCTGGAAGTAGCCATCAGAAGATGGGTACACTGTGGTCATAAAGGGATGGATGGTATGGAAAATACCCCCCACACCATTACACCACCACCAGCAGCCTGAACCGTTGATACAAGGCAGGATGGATCCATGCTTTCATGTTGTTGACACCTAATTCTAATCCTACCATCCAACTGTCGCTGCAGAAATCGCATCAGACCAGGCAACGTTTTTCCAATCTTCTATTGTCTGAATTGTTCTATTGCATGAATCTTCAGATCATCTTGACAATGTCTACATGCCTTGCTGCCATGTGCTTGGCTGATTAGAAATTTGCGTTAACGAGCAGTTGGACAGGTGTACCTAATAAAGTGGCCGGTGAGTGTATAATGCACACACAGGTATTGTCAAAACAAACTCACGATTAATCTTAGCTCAGCACTAATTTTACCATATTATATTTACAGCCTGTAAAGTCTGCAAAGTTAAAAAAAAGTCAAAATATATTATTAATAAATATACACAAAATGTTTGCATGAATTCAAAAATAATATTTATTACTAGTTACTGGTTTACTATTATGCAGATTACTATTAATTTCCTCATGAAACACTAAAGAAGTGTGCTTCAAACATTCATTCATTCATTCATTTTCATTTCGGCTTAGTCCCTTTATTAATCTGGGGTCGCCACAGCGGAATGAACCGCCAACTTATCCAGCATATGTTTTACGCAGCGGATGCCCTTCCAACTGCAACCCATCTCTGGGAAACATCTGCTTCAAACATCACGAAGGAATTTTCCATGTAGTGTAACTAACTGACCCTATGAAGGTGTACTGTGGTGGAGCCTGTTTCGAGCGTCCTAAAATCCGGATGTCACAGATGGCGGCTTCAGTGGAGTCTCTCGGGATGAACTTAATGCATAACCTCCTCTTCCTGAACGCCGGCTCTTCTGCAGACATACAAACAGGACACTATGAAGAAAGTGAAAGCGAGATTCACAGCAGACAAGAACAGGGTCATTGCTGGAAATCAAAGAGGATCATTTCACACGATCGATTAATTATTTAACATGAAAAAGAAACTAAACCCACAAAGGAGGCTGAATTCATTATCAGTCTGCACGTCTGAAAGCAAATACATTAGTGGCAAACAACCATCTCTTTAATGCTGGTTAAAGTTGCTCCCTGGTTTATTTACAGTGGTTTCATTCACGCTGGCTGGAGTACTGGAACTAGGGCTGCACGATACTGGAATAATATGTGATATTGTTGTTATATTGAGCGTTGTGATAATGAAGTTTCTTACTTACAACTTGCATGGTGGTATTTTATCAGCAACTTAAAAATGTATAGTTTATGTTATGATCATACTAAATTAAAATGAATAGGTAATAGATATATTTAAGTAAGTTTTTTTTAATAAGACAATATGCAAATAAAAGGGACTAAGCCAAAAAGAAAATGAATGAATGAATGAAGATGCAAATATTTAGATTTTTAAATGACTGAAAACCACAGCCGAAATCCTGCTTCTTATTGGCTATTGTCATATTCCTCTATTGTCCGAGGGTTTAGGATACTGGTCACACTTTACAATAAGGTTACATTTGTTAAGGTTGTGGCTTTGTTTAATTGTTTGGCTGATGTGAAGTGTTGGTTAGCGAATAACTTTCTCCAACTGAATGAGGACAAGTGTGAATTTATTGCTTTTGCTCAAAAAGGTTCGGATGGCAATCTGTCATTGCTTCCTGGAAAAATACATTCCTCTGTAAAAAGTCTTGGTGTTATTTTTGACTTAAATTTGATCGCCAAATTAATGCGGTTGTCAAAAATAGTTTTTTCTATCTACAGCTTCAATCAGAATTATTAAAACCCCTTTGAATTGTTTTTTCTTTTTTAAATATTTCCCAAATGATGTTTAAAAGAGCAAGGAAATTTTCACAGTATGTCGGATAATATTTTTTCTAGAATGATAATATTTCGGCTAGAATAGTTTTTAATGTTTTTAAAAATAATTTTAAGGTCAATATTATTAGCCCCTTTTAGCAATATTTTTTTTCGATTGTCTACAGAACAAACCACTGTTATACAATAACTTGCCTAATTACCCTAACTTTACCCTAATGAACCTAGTTAAGCCTTTAAATGTCACTTTAAGCTATATAGAAGAGTCTTGAAGAATATCTCGTCAAATATTATTTACTGTCATCATGGCAAAGATAAAATAAATCAGTTATTAGAAATTAGTTATTAAAACTATTATATTTAGAAATGTGTTGAAAACAATCTTCTCTCCATTAAACAAAAATTGGGGGAAAAAATAAACAGGGGGGCTAATAATTCAGGAGGTTTAATAATTCTGATTGCAACTGTATATTGCCAAGCTGAAGTCTGTCCTCTCTGTCGGTGATTTGGAGAAGGTTGTTCATGCATTCATCTCTTCTTGTCTGGATGATTGCAACGCATTGTATCTGGGTGTGAGTCAGGCCTCTCTCTCTCTTTCCCCCGACTGCAGCTGGCCCATAACTCAGCTGCCAGGCTTTTAACAGGCACAAAAAAACGAGAGCACATCACACCTGTACTGGTTTCCCTACACTGGGTACCAATACAGTTCACAATTCAGTACTGCTGTATGTTTTTAAATCCCTCCATGGCCTGGCCCCTGAGTATATTTCTAAGCTAATTAACATACACCAACCCGTGAGATCTCTTCGCTCTAAGGATCAACTCTACTTGCAAGTTCCGCGATCACGCTTGAAATGTCAAGGTAATAGAGCTTTTTCAGTAGCAGCTCCAAGACTTTGGAACGATCTTCCACTCCCCATAAGAACATCTCCAACTTTTGAGCCTTTTCAGAGGTCACTGAAAACACACTTATTTTCTTTAGCTTTTAATCATGTGTTGAGTTTACTTTGTTTCCTTGTATGTCTGCATGTATTATGTTCAGCACTTTGGTACCCATTGTGGTTGGTCGAAAGTGCTCTAGAAATAAATTGAGTTGAGTTGAGTTAATGTATTTACTAACATGAACAAACAATGAACAATACATTTATTACAGTATTTGTTCATGCTAGTTAGCGCTAGATAATAGAAATAATGTTGTTCATTGTTAGACCATGTTAACTCACAGTGCATTAACTAGTAGGAGTTTGGATGTTAATAATGCATTAGTAAATGTTGAACTATGATTAATTAATAATGTACAAATATTGTTCATAATTAGTTAAATGTTAGCAAATACAATAATAAAACCATATTGTAAAGTGTGACCAAGACAGTAAAGGCCTCATCTGATCAAATGTGGATTAACAACCTATGGATGCAGCACACAAATGCTTGGCACATAAAATGTATTTTATATATTGCCTTTCTCTGTGATATGGATGTTTGACTTGATTTATTTATTTAGAACAAAAAAAAATCATACACTTAAAACATTTCTTTAAACAAAATACAT
Organism: Danio choprae; assembly: GCA_903798125.1. Lineage (NCBI taxonomy): Eukaryota > Metazoa > Chordata > Actinopteri > Cypriniformes > Danionidae > Danio > Danio choprae. The sequence goes on along the minus strand of CAIGQW010053884.1, from coordinate 1,419,230 downwards.
TTCATCATGGTCGAAAAAGAAGGGGATGAATTAGTATATTGTATATACTATTATCACGATCATATTTCGATATATTGTGCAGCCCTAATGTGAACATGAATGCTTCAAAACTAAGCTGGATTTCACATTTTGAGAGAGAGTGAACTGTAAATGCGTGGGGCTCTTACGTGTGTCCACAGTTTCCTGAATGGGAATGAATCCCACAGGCAGCGTGTCCTTGATGTCGATGAGCTTCATGTCTACAAGCACGTTTCCTAAATGACTCTGTGGAGAGAGAGAAAAGGAAGCACATAGAGCAGACTGTAAATAGACAACCTCTATAGCAGTGTCCTTCAAATGTTCACATTCATTTTAGGTTAAATCGTTCCTTTACTTCTTACAGCATTCATTTTTACTGAAACCTAAGCTTTCCTCAACCAAACAATAGTTCAACCAACCAAGGATATTATAGTTTGGCATTTTTAAAGTCCACATGAACCGGAAGCTGCAACAAGCCTTTTTATAATAAAGATCCTAGGGATGAACGATATATCGGCGGCCATATCATTATCAGCCCATAAATGTTTTTTTATTGTTATCGTTATCGGTCCGAAGTCAAAATTAGGCCGATATCTTTAAGCCGATAGATTACGTAACTATAGAAAACTGTACAGAACGAGCACACGTGATGGCTATTACTACGCACACACATAGTGAGCTGAAAGAGCCTTCACAGCAGCCCAAACAGCAGCAGGGGAGATGTGCGCCAGTCACTGAATCCAGCATAGGGCTTCTCAACTGTCCACCACATTCTGTCTTTATATTATGCACTGTGTTAGTCATAAAGTCATCTGTGCTCAATGCTCAGGTGTTGTACCAAAATCGGACTCCTAGGACAAATCTGACTCCGCTTCGTGTGCATGCGCATCACACAGCACCTGCAGTTAAAGTTTTAAACTCACAACGGTTTATCATAAACCTTTCAACGATCATTTTTCCCGCAACTAACAGCAAGAACAAACATAGAAGCGTTGTCTGATTGACAAGCAGCACCTACATGTGTTCAAAAGAGTCTAAAACACCAAATGGGACGAATTTCTGCCGCATTTTCTAAAGTAATACTATCTGTATTTAGCTTTTCGCTTGTACGGTGGCTCTGAACTGTCAAAACACCTCTCAAAACGCTTTTTCGGACATTACATATTTGCACATATGTACATTACTGCAACACGTTTTATTCAAGAACATTTGAGCTGGTTTCGGTTCTTAGTTCTTCCATTTTCATTTTATTCATTCATTTTCTTTTCGGCTTAGTCCCTTTATTAATCTGGGGTCACCACAGCGGAATGAACCGCCAACTTATCCAGCATATGTTTTTACACAGCGGATGCCCTTCCAGCTGCAACCCATCACTGGGAAACATGTACACACTCATTCACACACATACACTACGGACAATTTAGCTTACCCAATTCACCTATAGCGCATGTCTTTGGACTTGTGGGGGAAACCGGAGCCATTTTCATTTTATTTAAAATATATTTATTTTACTTGTTCATTAATTAAATCCTATTTTGTTATTTAACCAATTATTTTTATGCAACAGTCAAGTTGCATCTTAATTTGCGATGCGAAGAAAAGGAAATCATTTATTTTTGGCCTGCTGATTTATGTGAAATCGTGAATATAGGTCTATATAATCACCTTGCAATTTTACAATTATTGCTTTTTTGCCTTGAGTAGTTCAAATAAAGTCAGTTGTTCACTGTATAGAAATCTAACATTTTGAAATATTTATATTTATCGGCTATAGTATATCGGTTATCGGCCTCCAAATCCAAAATCAGAGTTATCCGTTATCAATATCGGCCAAAAAATCCCTATCTGTGCATCCCTATATAAAGATATTTTAAGATCATAGATGTAGTTAAACATGCCTA
>CAIGQW010053884.1:1396492-1407632 GCA_903798125.1 Danio choprae | reverse complement strand
GGTAGGTTTTGGCATGTTTGATGTGTGTGCCAATTTTCGTATGTGTGCGTGAAACGTAGCTCAGGGGGCTAGTCCGTCAAATGTGTATAGGTGGCGCTGTCGAGTCATTTTGACACACCCACTTCCGAAACCTATAATGAACGTAAATTTTCACCACTTCTGGGGCGTGTGCAAAGTTTGGTGAGTTTTCGAGCATGTTTAGACCCTCAAAATCGCGATTCATTCCGGAGAAGAAGAAGAAGAAGAAGAAGAAGAAGAATAAACAGCGGAATTCCAATAGGGCCTACGCACCGTTCCGGTGCTCGGTCCCTAATAATACATAGGCCTATGCGTATAGACATATAATGTAATGCTGTACAGTAACGTGTAATTTGTTTGTTTCAGTTGTCTTCATTTTAATTGTTTCGTGATTATGCGATGGTGTGCTTAATCTGCCTGATTTCAAAACAGTGGAGATGAAAGTGGACTTCAGGAGAACCCCCCCTGCTCTCCCCCCACTGAGCATCATGGACAGCATTGTGGCAGCAGTGGAGTCATTCAGGTTCCTGGGCACCACCATCTCTCAGGACCTGAAGTGGGACACTCATATTGACTCCATTGTCAAAAAAGCTCAACAAAGGCTGTACTTCCTTCGTCAGCTGAGGAAGTTCAACCTTCCAAAGGAGCTGCTGAAACAGTTCTACACTTCCATCATTGAATCAGTCCTCTGCTCTTCAATAACTGTCTGGTTTAGCTCAGCTACCCAATCAGACCTCCGAAGACTACGTCGAATAGTTCGGACTGCTGAGCGAATCACTGGTACAACCCTTCCTACTCTCCAAGAACTGTACTTATCCAGAGCGAGCAGAAGGGCTGCCAAAATCACTCTGGACCCCTCACACCCAGCACACTGCCTCTTTGAACTTTTACCTTCTGGCCGACGCTACAGAGCACTGTGCACCAGAACAGCCCGACACAGAAACAGTTTCTTCCCTCAGGCAATCCATCTTATGAACACTTTATGATAGTAATTGTGACAAACATCACTACTTGCTATACACTTTAGACACATACACTTATTTAAAACGTACTTTACATGCCAGTTTGCACATAATAGCTGCACATATAACGCTGTATATAGTAATATACCTGTACATACACTTGTCAACCTGCATATCTGCATTCACTACTTACTTCTATTTTTGAAATATATTTATTATCTGTTTTTTGTCCTGTCTTTGTGATTCTGTTGCACTGTAGAAGCTTCTGTCACGGCAGCAAATTCCTCGTATGTGTGAACATACCTGGCAATAAAGCTCTTTCTGATTCTGATTTCCACTGAACTGGGCGGGTTGTGTAACGTTTGATTTGGGGGAAGTTCTGGGGACGGTGTTTGCGTGACGCGCAGCGAGCTATTGGCCCGACAGTGGAAACGCGACATGATTTTGGCCTCACTGCTCAAGCTCCCGGGCTGCTGGCACGGCCCGGCCCGATAAAAGCCCAAGCTCGCACTGGCCCGACAGTGGAAATGCGACTACTAAGGGTGTTTATTTGCTGAAATTCGTATTAAAATTTGTTTTATTTGTATTGTATAAAGTATATTTGTATGGTTTTGCTGCACAGTATATATTGTGAAAAGGGGGAAAACATAAAATCGTTGTATGAATGCTGTAATGTTTAAATAATTTTCTGTTAAAAACGAGTGAAGGTCACGTGACCACCAGGAAGAACGCAGCATCTCATTTCTCACATGACGCGTTCTCTGTTCTCGCGGCCTCCCGAGTTTGTTCTTCCGAGGCAACTTGGCAACAACGGTCTCCACAAGAACACGAGTCCATTCTCAGCAGTATTGGAATTGAGAAACAGCCCCTGAATATCTACTGATTTTGTTTAAATTAAATAGTTCGTTTTTTAGGCCCTGTCCACACGAACACGAATATTTTCAAAACTGCAGTTGTGGTTTGTCCACACAAAAAAACACAGTATCAGGTGACTGAAACAGAAACTTTCTGAAAACCCTAGCCAAGGTGAAACTGAAACTGTGAAACAATGTGAATGTGTGGCCACAACAACTAGTTTTTGTCTCATGACATCAGTGTGTGCGGTTTTCTCCTTTCTGATTGGCCAACACAGCTGGGTTCAGACCAAATTAATACCTATACCTCCTATACCTAGATCTCTATGCCCTTAGATTGATTCTCGAATAAAAACACTGATACTTTAATTTTGATACTTCAGTCATTTGAGGTAATGAATATTAACACAGTGGAAAGCAATTAAACTTCTGAAATCTTGTTTACGCCTGGGGAAGCGTGTAGCTCAGCTATATTGTAAATGAGGCCGCTACCTTAATACACTCCCAAGTTTGAAACAAATAAAATATTTCTCTGTTTTGAAGCTATGATTTGAAATACACTACTTTTTTACATTTATTAGACACATAAGGTGTATGGATTGGTTAAGTATGGATATCAGAACGGTATTGCCAATACCAGCCTGAATTTTACTCATTATCGGATCGGAAAGGAAATCTGTGGTATTAAACACCTCTAATAGAAACTGATTCTGCATGTTCGCACCAAACGCAATGCGCATTTCACATCATTCCCACCACGGGACTGTAATCAGCCTTTGTTCTAATGTTTGCAGTTCTATGCAATTTAGTTACGCCGATACTTAATTCCCTTTTTGGTGTGAACCCAGCATAAAATCTTTTTATCGCCACTTGTTGGTTCAGCCTGACCTTAACATGAACAATAGTGCATTTTTGCATTTTCATAAGGACTTTTTTAAAAAATAAAAGTGGGGAAAGCTTTGTTTATAACAAAATACCTGTAGACATGGCCTTAGTTTTGCCCATATATTAGTATATCAGAGAGTTTTCTTTCTCAGTGCATCTCAGCAGCAGTCAAAATGCATGACTGCTCAATTACCAGACTGATCTGCCCACACAAACAGCCCCCATCAGCTGTCCTGCCATGGAAACTGGCTTCCCACGAGCAGCACCACAAACACGACTGAACAACGAGCTGCTAGATTTAACACCACTGTTAGAGACTGTCTGAAATGACAAAGCATTATATCTTGGAAACAGACGAAACAAATGTACTTGTACACCCAATAGCATGTTACATACTAGTGGTTCTCACCGTTTCAGCCACAGGGTCCACACAAACATTTAAAGAACATAATTGTAATGTATTCACATAAAATGAAAGAATATTATTAATATTGATGAAGAAAACAGCAACCTCAAACTACTTTTTGTTGATCAAATAAACGTAGGAAAATGTTACGATCAACCACAGTTGTTTAAAAGCAGGTTGCATGCTGGTCATTTTTTTGCTCTTAATTTATACTAAAGTAAAGTGATATGCAATGTGCTACACGTACTAAAGTCTCAACGATACTTGTCACAATACAATATTATTACGATTTAATTATATTGCAAGTTTTAGTGATAGATAGCAACTTAGTGTTTTGTTTCCGAAATAAAACTACACCCCACAACGGAAAACTTTGGCAACATCGGTTTCAACTAAACAGAAAGATTTCTCAGTTTGTTTATCTCACTTAAATATTATTACTGCGTTGCAAATTGTCAAGCAGACAAACTGACCAACACTTTAATAAAAACATATCCTAAATGTTGCATGCACCTTTCTGCAAAGTGGTCATCTTTATTTTACTAACTTGCTGCATGCTGAAGGTTACCCAGAAAACTAAAAAAAGTTCAACAGCGCCATCTAGTGGACACAGATTTTAATATTCAAACAAACTGAATCAATGAATGTTTATTATACATCAATAGGGGTGTAACGGATCACAACCCATGGTTCGGAACGCACATGACCCGTGGATTAATAACTTTTTTTACTTGTAGATTAATCCTAAACTTGTAACGATCACACAGAGATCGCCTCCCGCGTCATTCAAATCGCATGCATGAAAGCATTTTGTCTTCCCTGTAAAATATAATGATGATGGAAGAAGTTGTGGCTGCACCTAAATGCTTTCTTGGGCTATTAAAGTTGTTTTCTGTCACTGTTTGTTTAGCCTGCATTAATGGATTCAATGTAAAGCTGCACAATTAATCAGTAAAAGATCAGGATATCAATTCAAAAACTCACGCAACAAATGATAAATGATGATGATTTGCATCTTTATTAATCCTTCAATGCGCTGCATTCCAATCTGTGTTTGATCCAGAAAGATTCAGTTTTTACCCTCTTCAGTTAGTTACAAACTGGGACGTACTGGGATAACAGTTTATAGTTCAGATATGAACACTGATGTTTATGGTAAAGATTAAAATCACCCTTTAATGCAACTTGACGCTGATGAAAGTTGTAGAAATTACACTATTTAACCAATAGGTGGTGACAACCATCAAAAATATGCCAAAAATGATACATCTAGTAATGAAATATGAAGTTTTCAAGTGAATTACTGAATTATTAGTTGAAAAGGGACTAAAAATAGATATGATGTGTACACAATTACAATGTTAAATTTATACATTTAGCATTACCAGCAACAGTAGCAAAGATCATTTTTAACAGTATTGAATATGTAACTTTTTTAATTCCGCTGGTTATTATTTTTAATAAAAATCTATGTTAGTTAATGTTTGTTAAAACCAAAAGTTTCTTTTATTACTGTTCTTGCAATAAATGGAAAGCAAATGACGTCTCCTTTTTTGCTGATTCGAAAAATGGTCTGATACATGACTCAAAAACCATAGTGTGATCCGAACCGTGAGATTTGTGACCCGTTACACCAGTGGTTCCCAAAGTGGAGGTCGCGGGACCATGACAAGGGGGTCGCTTGGCAATTTCCAAAAGTTAAATAAATTTAATTAAACTATTAGGATTACCATATTTTATCCATAACCCACAGACGAAAAAAATAGTAGCTAATAGTTACATAAAAAAGCAACAACATGCAAATGAAAAGCCATGTCTTTTAATTGTTTTTCATAGGATTGTGTGTTTGTTAGATTAGCAACACAGCAATAGCTGCAGCAGATTGATTTTATAGCACCAGATTAAACTTTCTGACAATCAAATATACAAAAAAATAAATACAGGCCACAACTGAATACTGAGAATGATCTCTGATCGGTGGTCTCCAAAATCAATAAGAAGAATAAACTTGTGCTGTAAACATTGTGTTCACCAGTCTCATTAGGTAAGGTTAAAATTAAACAAATTAATAAATGACTATATAAATTATAGCCTATGGTTGTTAGACTGTTGCACTTTTTTGTGTTGTCAATATGCTCGTGTTTATATAGGCCTAGTGTTGTGTGTGCAACATTTGTATATTTATAACCACCTCGGAGGAATGTGAGGGTCGTGAGCTGAAAAGTTTGGGAACCCCTGCGTTACACCACTATATATCAATATGTGCATTCATGTATCAATATAATATTGCTACCATATGCCACAATATGATATTTCCCCCATCCCTACAATGTGCACCATCACATTTGTGCTTTCACAGCTAACAAGTCGGTAACATTTATTGGGTGAAAGTGACAACATTTGGGATGCACTAGCACCGCTTATTATAACGCATTTTCAAGTTTATTTTTACTACCAAGTGTATCCAGAATTTAGTTTTTTTTATATTAATTTCAGTGCATTCCTAATTTGCTAACTTTACCTCATTTAAAGTCATCATAGAAGAATATTAAATGAAAAGATGAGACGGTAAAGCTCAAACTATAGGGGTTATCCAAAGGCCAAACCAAAGCTCTTCTGTAGTTCGATACTGAACAGACAGAAAGACACAAGAAGCTCACTGTTAGTGCTGGAAACAACAGATTACTCTCTCTCTGAAGCATTGCGTGTAGACTACAGCGGTTCTGCCATTTGAGATGTCGTTTTGGGGGTGGAATGGATGCTATCAACAGACCCCGCTTTCACACACTCTCTGCAATCCACACAGGAAGCATTGTTAAGCTCTGCGTCGGAGTGACGACAACGACCGGACAGCCAAAGGAAACACAACAGCCCCATTGCATCGTCTGCTGCCAAAGTAGGTCCAAAAACATACAAATGCAATGGTGCAAAAATGCTTTAGCGCCGCAAAACATCAGCAACTGGGCCTGTGATCAGAAATGTACTTTCTAAGGTGTGATGTGACGTTCATGTCCTGTCGACGTCAGACAGGCTCAACCACAACTTAAGAAATCAGAAAGTATGTCTGATTTCAAGGCAATTGATGGTAAAATCTTAGAAGAGATGGTGCAGATTATGAAAACATCAACCTGTAGTCTTGACACACTCCCCACTTCATTCTTCAAAACGGTGTTTAACGGTTTAGAAATGTATCTCCTAAAAGTGGTAAATGCTTCACTTCTCCCAGGGACTTTCCCAAACTTACTTAAAACTGCAGTTGTTAAACCCCTCTTGAAAAAGAGTAACCTGGAAAACACCCTATTGAGCAACTACAGGCTGATTTCAAATCGCCCTTTCACTGGCAAAATCATTGAAAAAGTGGTTTTTAACCAGGTTAACATGTTCTTAAGCTCCAAGGGATGTTTAGACAATTTTCAATCTGGTTTTCAAGCACATCATAGTACAGAGAGCGCCCTTATAAATATAATCAATGATATTCGGGTGAACACAGATTCAGGCAAACTAACAGTGCTGGTATTGTTTGATCTCAGTGCTGCATTTGACACTGTCGATCACAGCATACTTCTGGATAGGCTGGAAAACTGGGTTGGGCTGTCTGGGACGGTCCTCAAATGGTTCAGATCTTACTTTGAAGGGAGAGGTTACTATGTCAGTATAGGTGACTATAGGTCGAGGTGGACACCCATGATACATGGAGTCCCACAAGGTTCAATTCTGGCACCTCTCCTGTTCAACCTTTATATGCTCACACTGAGCCAAATAATGAGAAAGAACCAAATCTCCTACCACAGCTATGCTGATGACACTCAGATCTACTTAGCCTTACTGCCTAATGACTACAGCCCCATTGACACCCTCTGCCAATACATTGATGAAATGAACAGTTGGATGTGCCAAAAGTTTCTTCAGTTAAACAAAGAGAAAACTGAAGTCATTGCATTTGGGAACAGAGATGAGGTTCACAAGGTGAATGTGTACCTTGGCTCTAAGGATTAAACAACAAAAAATGAAGTCAAGAATCTTGGTGTGATTCTGGAGTCAGATATGAGTTTCAGTAGTCATGTCAAAGCAGTAACTAAATCAGCATACTATCATCTCAAAAAAACAAAAAACAAACAAAAAAACCCCGCAAGAATTAGATGCTTTGTTTCCAGTGAGGACTTAGAGAAACTTGTTCATGCTTTTATCACCAGCAGGGTGGATTACTGTAATGTACTCATCAAAGGCCTTCCCAAAAAGACACTCAGGGCCCTATCGTACACCCGGCGCAATAAGGCGCAAAACGTGTTTGGCGTGATTTGTTGCTATTTTCAGACCAGCGCAACCCTAATTTTCACGTTTTGCACCACGTTGTTTAAATAGCAAATCCATTTGCGCCACTTTGTGGACTCATGGGTGTGCTGGTCTGAAATAGAGGTGTGTTAAGGCCCATTGTTGGCGTGGTTCTATTTTGAGGAACTAAAATAGACCGTGCCATTGACCAACTAAAAGCTGCTCTAAAGTCCAGCACAGAGCACGTTATGCGCCTATGTGGGTCCAAACGCTTACACATTGCTGAATACACACAGGATGTACAGCAATACACAAATACCTTTACATATGAAAACAAATAAAGGATTAAAATGTTACAAAAATTATTATTTTCTACATAAATATAAAAACCACTGCCTCCATGCCTCTTAATCTCGAGGGGGCTTTTTCAGTTTATTCATGACAGTTTGCATTTGTATAATGTTATTATCAGCAGTATTATTTATTATATGCATATTTATATTTGTTTTAATAAAAACAAGTTTAGATTTGTCCACCTGTCGGGTTTTGGAGACGTCTGCATCACCATATGGGGCATAAGAATAGAACGAGTGATATAACTCCGTTTTTTTTGGCCACACTTCATTATTATTGTTCATTTATTTGTTTGCTGGAAATTAAAACTGAATTTAGAAAAAGTTTTGAAACAAATCTTTGCACTTACATGAAATTAAATATGTAGGCTAATGGATGTCTTCAGTGGAGTGAGTTTCCAGCATAAGTAAAGGAGTAAAGAGTAAAAGTAAAATAAAGAGAAAGTAAAGAGGTTAAATAGAGGAGGCTTGTTCTTTATCCTTGCACTGCAGATGCTCTGTTTAACTGTTTTCTTGCTAGTGAAGCGTTCAGTTTTCCCACTTACAAAGTCCACCATGTACGTCAGACAGATCGCACTATTGTCTTTCTTTTTCATTCCTTAAAACCTGTTTTAACACATTTTAATCTGTTATTATCTGTCTTTAATTATTTTTACTATTTCTTGTTTTAAAATTATTGCTATACTTGTTACTTTTATTCCTGTTTATGTAAAGCACTTTGAATTACCATTGTGTATGAAATATACTACAATATATATAAATATACTTGCCTTGGCTAGGTCTGAAACACATAAAGGGTGATCAAATAACAGAATTTTAATTTCAGGTTGAACTATCCCTTTAAAAGGCGGCTCTTTGGTCCCCTTGATATTTCTAGTGTTGTGATTACGTAGATATCGCCTGCAAAGCTGTGATCCTTTAAACGTCAGGTGCTGGGAAAACAACCACACCGCATACAGATCGAATTTCTCCTGGCCCGTTCAAAGTGAATGCCTTCGAACTGAGGGCACCGTGATCAGGGATTTTTTTCTGCAACTGAGATCAACACGGTTTGAGTGCAGATCTACAGGCTCTTGAAACCCTGAAAATACATCCAGCATCGTTCTTGTGTTACATATCAACAATTACACAAGTTATTCCATGCTACAGCACGCAAATGAGTGCACTCGAAACCTACAGAGCAGCCCATCTACGCAGATACAGTGATAGTTGTACACAAAGTCATGTGAAAGGAGTTACAGTGCTCAGCATATACAAGTACACCCCTCACAAATCTATCTTTTAAATTCATATTTTTAATAGGAAGCTATACAATATTATATTTGTGCATATACATTAGATTAGTCAGTACTGAAGCCAAATCTGGAGCTTGAATTGAATTATCTAACAAAATAACTTACGATAACAGTCCAAAAACTAGTATACCCAAATTTATATGTTATAGAAAAATATTTAAATATTTCAAAAGAGGGGCCTCACGGTGGCGCAGTGGGTAGCACGTTCGCCTCACAGCAAGAAGGTTCCTGGTTCGAGCCTTGGCTATGTCAGTTGGCGTTTCTGTGTGGAGTTTGTATGTTCTCCCCGTGTTGGCGTGGGTTTCCTCCGGGTGCTCCGGTTTCCCCCACAAGTCCAAAGACATGCGCTATAGGTGAATTGGGTAAGCTAAATTGTCCGTAGTGCATGTGTGTGAATGAGTCTGTGTGCATGTTTCCCCAGTGATGGTTGCAGCTAGAAGGGCATCCGCTGCGTAAAACATATGCAACAAGTTGGCGGCTCATTCCGCTGTGGCGACCCCAGATTAATAAAGGGACTAAGCCGAAATGAAAATGAATGAATGATTTCAAAAGAAAAAAAAAAAAAAAATCAAGAGAAGAAAAAAACCTGACAAATTTAATTTTGTAGTTTGTAATTTTTGTTTGCAATATTTTGCTTGACTTTAATAGCATTACCTTTCAATTACTAAAGATGTTTGGTGACTAAAATATTATTTTAATAAATATATCCGTTTAATAAATCAGTTTTGTTCAAATGCACCAAAATACATTGCCTACATTCACTGAGAAATGGAAAAAATAATCATTTTCGAAATGGGGTGTACTCATATATGCTGAGCACTGTAGGACACCCAATTAAACTTAATGGTTTTCTGAATTAGAAAAAAAAAAAAGCTATATGGTAGCTATATTGGTAGATCTTAACATTTAGAAGATAAAGCATGATCAACAACATCACATGACATCTCAAACTGTGCCATCATTTATATTTAGCAAAAACTAAAGCCAATATAGAAAAGCCATGGGTGATAAACTGAGGACAGTCTATGATTCAGAACCTGTAGATACACTTTTAGCAGTAATGACTTAAAAGTTCTCATTTTCTCGGATCACTCTGGAGTTTTTTGCACAGCATTTCAGTCAGAATGAGCTCTGGACTTTGATTTGACTCTTGCAACAATATTGGATGATTTTTTATTTTTTTTTCTTCAGCTGTTCTGTTGTATATTTGCTGCACTGTTTGGGATCATGCTCTTATTCAAGACCAAGTTTTACCTCAGATTTAGCTGTGGGACGAGTGTATTCACACACATGAAACTCCAGACCAACACACTCAGCACAATTCTGCAGATCATCAGTTCGGGGGTGCCTGATCTATTTTTATTTTTTAATACTATAGACATTTTTCTTAGAACACAAAATTACCCATTATGCTTTGCGTGTATGCGCAAGAAGGATGCTTCGAACTTCGGGTCGGCAGCTGATGCGTATAAAGAGTCACATTCAGACAGCTTTGAAACGATAGTTTTAATCTATTTTAGTTGCTTTTAACGTCTTTGAACTAATACTGCTGTCGATCAGCGCCACCTACTGGACTGATTATTTAAATAAATGCGATCTAATGGGAATGAAAACAACTGCTGCGAGGCATTTTTCCCTCGCTGTCAGACGGCATCTTGTGCCCTTTAAATGGAGCCTCGTCATCGTTACAGTCAACATTTTCTCTTTCTTTCAAATATATAACCAACCCAAACAAATGTAATTCACAAAATGACACACATTACTTGACAGTACTGTACTGTCCCACTGACACATTGATTGAAAACCGTGGCACAAAGTGAAAATAAAGTGGCATTTTTAAATGACAGAAAAACAAATGGTAAATACTACACGATACAAACTAACTAGATGAAACATAAGCGGCTCGCGAATAGAATCAACATGCAAATCAGCCAGCAGAGTATGAGTAACATACTTTTATTGGTAATTGTTGGAAATTACATGGCTTATATACCTGTTAGTTTCATGCCAGTAATATGGTTTGCTCTTTATAATGCAGCGATGTATATTGTGTGTGTGTGTGTGTGTGTGTGTGTGTGTGTGTGTGTGTGTGTGT
>CAIGQW010053884.1:1382328-1396482 GCA_903798125.1 Danio choprae | reverse complement strand
TGTGTGTGTGTGTGTGTGTGTGTGTGTGTGTGTGTGTGTGTGTGTGTGTGTGTGCGTGCGTGTGCGTGTGTTTGTGTGTGCGTGTGCATGAAGCACAGTATAACAGCTGACAGGTCGGGAACACTGACACTATATTTCAGCATCTTATCTGATGGCAGACACTGAATTAGGAGAATGTTTTTCTCTTGCGCTTGAACCGCATCTGACAGAAGCATAACGGCTTTAACACACACACACCTTTAAAAATTGAAGTTTTGAATCACAAAAACACTCCATAAGCCACTCAAAACGGTATTGACACCCAGTTGAGAAACGCTGCTCTGACTGATGACAATTCTAAACGGAAGTTCTAAGCACCCTACCTTCCATGCAGCAACGAAGAAAAAGGTCTACATGTTGTGGTTTATCCGAGTTCCCGCTGAATTGTCCTACCTATAATGAATGAAAAAACCAGACTGCTGGTTGTGCTTTGATTATATTAAAATGACTTTAGCTTGAATATCCTTTTGCAGGACTTTAATAGACGCTGAAACAACAATAGTAGTTTCGATAGTAGTTGTATTGTCTTTGAAGTGGTCATTTTCAATCCAAAGCTCCTAGAATGTATATTATCCTGACATGTTAGCCTAATTAAGTACAGTTATATACATTTAGGTACAGTCTGGGGACTGCATTTGACTTCAGTGACTTCCAGTTAATGAGCGTTTAAGGAACAATGTAGAGCTGAAAAACAGACTATCCAAAATAACATTCGGGAAACAAAGCAATAAATACTGTATAAAAAAATGTTACATTTTAATAAATGGAAAAAATAAATCTCCTGATATTCCAGACATTCCATGACTAGCGGGAACCCTGTGTAATAAACAACCATGGCTGCACAATGCTGAAAAAATATGCAATATTGTGGAGTAGGGATGCACGATATATTGCCGACCATATCCTTATCGGCCGATAAATGCTATTTTTCAAGAGTTCACACTTAGATATTGCTTGATAATAATAGCAGGTTTGGCATGCTCTCCCGGAAGAGAACCCTGAGCTCGGAGATAGTTGAGCCCAGGGCTCCCGCCTGGTAAATAAGCATATAAGGGGGTACGAGATCAGATAGTTCTCGAGAGCTCCCCCTGATAAATAAGCATATAAGGGGGTACGAGATCAGATAGTTCTCTAGAGCTCCCCCGGTAAAGGAGGAAAAGGAGGAGATGGGGTGGATGGGGGGTTTCTTCGAAAACGAAGATAAGAGAGTCGTTTTTTGACAGGCTACTTATAGGGAGTTTGTATTACTCTGATTGGCTTACTAGTGATTACTGATGAGAGACCGGCTGCGATCAATCATATCACGTGCTCCTCTCGAAATTAGTTTGTGAAACTTCACTTAATGCTATCGTTATTGGTCTGATGTCAAAATTAGGTCGATATCTTTAAGACGATAGATTACGTAATTGTACAGAACTGCCTGCCCCGTGCATTTGTGGGTCGAACTTGTTCAGTGCACTATAACGGAGCTTTCCTCACATTGTTTATTCCTTCAAAGTCCGTCCTTTCTTTGTGTGGTATTGCTGTGCGTTAATAACTCTGTAAATATCCATGTTCCTTATCATTGTAAATATGTTTGATAGAGTTTATGTTTGTATTTTGGTTTAAATCGCCTCAGGAAAAATATTACATGTGTAAACATAATAGCAGCGATGCACACGTGCTAAACAACTTGTTGGGTTGTTTGTAATCTAATATGATTATTTGTTCTTATCAACCTGTTGCTTGCCATGTGTTGTTGATGTAAGATTGTATTCAGTTTGCATATTTATGAGTATAACGTACGCATATATCAGCACGCACACACATAGTGAGCCGACAGAGCCTTCACAAATCGGACTCTGCTTCGTGTGCATGCGCATCACACAGTGCCTACAGCTAGTTTCTCACAGTGGTTTATTATAAACCTTTCATCGATCATTTTTCCCGCAATTAACAGCAAGAACGAACAAAGAAGCGTTGTCTGATTGACAAGCATCACCTACATGTGTACAAAAGAATCTAAAACACCAAATGGGACGAATTTAAGCTGCATTTTCTAAAGTAATACTATCTGTATTTAGCTTTTCGCTTGTACGGTGGCTCTGAACTTTCAAAACACCTCTCAAAACGCTTTTTCGGACATTACATATTTGTACATATGTACATTACTGCAACACGTTTTATTCAAGAACATTTGAGCTGGTTTCGGTTCTTAGTTCTTCCATTTTCATTTTATTTAAAATATATTTATTTTACTTGTTTGTTAATTAAATCCTATTTTGTTATTTATCTAATTATTTTTATGCAACAGTCAAGTTGCATCTTAATTTGCGATGCGAAGAAAAAGAAATCATTTATTTTTGGCCTGCTGATTTATGTGAAATCGTGAATATTGGTCTATATAATCACCTTGCAATTTTAAAATTATAGCTTTTTTGCTTTGAGTAGGCTATTCAGTTCATAAGATCAGTTCAAACTTTTATGAAGTTTAAATAAAATCTGTTGTTTACTGTATAAATATATAACATTTTGAAATATTTATATTTATCAGCTATAGTTTATTGGTTATCGGCTTCCAAATCTTAAGAGTTATCAGTTATTGATCTTGGCCAAAAAATCCATATCGGTCCATCCTGTTGAGTACTGCGATAACGATATTTCTTACAATATAACATTTACCTAGAAAACTGCAATTTATATCAGCTATGTTTTAAAGCATTTATTTATGTAATGTAGATATTCTGCCTCTGATTGGCTGTTGTCGGTTTCCTCTATTGTCTCGACTCCTGTCATTAGTGTTTACTTTCAGCTCTATATTCACCTTTGGGTAACTCCAGCCAATAGCAGAGCAGCAACTACTGGGGAGGCGGGAATAAAGATAGTAAGGCCCCATCTGACTGGTCAAATTTAGATAAACAACCAATGCATAAAATAAATGCAATTTATCATGCATGTCTGCGATACGTTTATTGCATATATTATTAGTGATATTGATCATTTTGTGATATATCGTGCAACCTTATAAACTATGAATGAAATGGTGTCTTGGTGAGCAGTTCACTAGGGCTGCAAAAATAAAAAATTCACACACTTCCCATCTATATAGTAGGTGTGAAACTAAGCCAAAAGCACAAAGACGACCACTGTAGTAGATCTAGATTACATTCATAATATACAATTTAATGCAACATAAAAGTATACTATACATAAAAGCATAAAAGAATAAAAGTACTACACAATAAAATGCAGTATGCACTTTCTGGCTCAGCCAAGTTTTCAAAAATAGCTGTATATTAGTGTCTCAGGTAGAAACAGCATACTAGGTACTAACCCAAACCCCAAAGGAGCTAGAAGAGCTTCCTAACAGATGTCATTTCTTGACAAATGCTTTGGAGGAACAAAGAGTTTTTCTTCTTTAGGCAGAAGTATCTGTATGACTGTATAGGACACTCACCACATCATAGCCGGTGGGAGCTCTGTTTCTTGAGGCCACAACCCCTACGCCGGTGATGGGGTCCATGGGCATCTCTGGTAGGGCGTCTGAAAGGTCCCGTACCTCAGGCATCATGGAGGAATTCTGAGGAGACAGGAGCATTGTTAAAATATTTTCATAAAAAAAAAACCCAGCAGACAGAACATGCTGGATCTGCCTAAACAGTGTTTGTTATGTCTACAAGCCAATGAATTTATCCTTTTTTAGACCACGCCCTCCTTGGTTACGGTTGCCAACCCACAACATCCCATAGGAATGAAGTGGGGAATTCCACGAAGGCCATGATTTTCAGTAGGATGTGTTATAAAGTTGCCATTCGTATCCAAAGAGTTCGAAATACAACATTAAGAACAATGATTAGGGCAAATGCTTGTCATGCTATACCAAAAAAGAGAAAAGGTCTACTTTGAAAACTTTTAAAACTCTAAGGTGAAAAAAAACATTACTAATTTACAAGTAGAGTTGTCACGATACTGGAATTTGATGCAATCAATACTGAGATTTTAAAAATGTCTACTTCCCGCTAACATTTGAGCACTGTTGAGCGTGTTCTGAAACAGCGCTGATTTGCCATTGTGTTCACGTGCTCAACAGAAATGACTGTGATAGTCCGTGAAGGTTAACGGTTCACAGAACTCACTGCTGTTTACTGAGTGTAAGCACAGATACAGGGACACTGGAGCGTTTCAAAGTCACGTTGATCAGCTGGTTTGTCTATAAGCTGACATACAAGCAATCTGCTGATGAATCACGATGCTCCAGTGTCCTTGTATCTGTGTTTAAGCTCAGTAAACAGAGGTGAGTTCGGTGAACTGATGAGCTTCACGGCCAATGCATACAATGAAAAAAAGATACAATTGAAAAAAACTATTTCCCAATTTTCCCAAGTCTAACAGTATTAAGGTAAAGTAATTGAATAATAAAAATAATTTAATAAAATTAATCGTTATTAAAGTTACAAAATTGTACAACTTGTTATGCCTGAATCCTTTAAAAATAATTAGACAATCACAGGCCTCATAAGAATGAAAAATTATAATATAGACTCAACATTGCATATCCTGTGATGTGACTATTGCGAATGATCACACTGCGATATCGATGCTGAAGTGATATATTGTGCAGCCCTACTATAAGGCTTCACAGCACTGATGGCATTTGAAAAGCTACCTTAAAATTATGCCAAATATGGCCTTTATGCTTGGTCGAATGTCAAAGCACGGGCTATAATAGTTACATTTACACAAGCCAATGTTCAAACATATCTCCCTGACACAACACAGAGAAGAATAAAACATGATGGTTCTACAGAAACATGAAGGCAGATTGTCAAATGAAACCAAGTCACTGTGCAAAAGGCATGTTTGAACAGAGAACAATAATGTGGAGAAAAGAATAAAAGTCCAGTGGGAAAGTGAAGGGTGGGGATGAAACACTAAGCCAGACCAGCAACACATCCTCTTATATTTTTCTTATCAACTCTTCCTCTAATTTTAGATGCTTAATACTTCAAAGGTAAAACATTTTACTTACAAGTAGCAGGGTTCTGATACTGAAGTCAGTTTGTTTACTTCTGAGTAAGCATACTTCCAGACTGTCTGAGAGCTCAGCTCATAATAAACAAGAACTTACATGCTTCTCTAAAACGTAAACAGTCTTGCATGAAAAAGCAGAAAGCATGCGCCGCAGACCGACTGAGAGTTAAGAAAAACTGCTTAGCATGAGTTTCTCAAGCGTGAAAAGTGACTAATTTTCAATAACATTTCTGATTCGACTTCCTTAAAGGTGCAGTATGTAAGTTTGACACACAGTGGTTGACCTAGGTATTGCACTCCTAGATCAAAACAAGCACAAGCGCAGGTTGCCAGATTGAGGACAGGAGCGAGTGATCTAAACTGTGTTCTAAAACAACGGCACGCGATAGAAGGAATATTTTCCATATTAAAAGGAGTTTTTGTCCTAACCAACACCTCCAATTGATATATTAGAAACGGCTTCTATTTCTCACAAGTGAACAACAGAAAACTATGACAATGATCACCTCTGGTAAACCACATGTGCTTTATTCAGTGTTAAATGCTAACAATGTGAGTTTGAATGCCATTTTATATGACATTTATTGCCATACTACTGAAAGCAGCAGCAGATAGCTCACCTCAGATCTTAAAAATAAAATAAACCGTTTGAAACTGAACTTTATAACTAAACACATGAGTGATTCAGCATCTACATTTAATAATGTTAAAGAGGGTTAAATGTATTAAACAGATTATAAACCTTACCATTTCGTGAGTGAGTGCATATTCTGTGCTTCTGAATAGCTGTATTTAAATTTCTGTCGTGTTTCGTCTGGTGCGAACAGCCAAATTGCTTATCACTGCGTGGTCGCGTCACAAAGCATGTTGTTTGGACACAGGGTTACAATGTAACCTGCTCACCTAATGTTTAGGCTCATAATATTTATACCATTTGCTAATTAATAACCTCATGTTGAACTCTGGGGCCTCACAGTGGCGCAGTGGATAGCACGTTCGCCTCACAGCAAGAAGGTCGCTGGTTCGAGCCTCGGCTGGGTCAGTTGGCATTTCTGTGTGGAGTTTGCATGTTCTCCCCGTGTTGGCGTGGGTTTCCTCCGGGTGCTCCGGTTTCCCCCACAAGTCCAAAGACATGCGGTATAGGTGAATTGGGTAAGCTAAATTGTCCGTAGTGTATGTGTGTGAATGAGAGTGTGTGGATGTTTCCCAGAGATGGGTTGCAGCTGGAAGGGCATCCGCTGCGTAAAACATATGCTGGATAAGTTGGCGGTTCATTCCGCTGTGGTGACCCCAGATTAATAAAGGGACTAAGCCGAAAGGAAAATGAATGAATGAATGTTGAACTCTGAATCTGCATCTCATGCTACTGTCCACCAGAGGTCGCATTTCGTTCACGAACACATACTTTGAGAGCCTTTCTGAATGAATGACTGAATGAATGAAATATGCGGTTTTCACCAAGGCAACCCGTGGTGCTGAAATATAATTGGCTAAACTGGCATTGGGTGTGTTAAAATTACCAAAACAAAGACAGCCGTTCCGGCACGGAAAACACATCACTCAGCATGTTTCTTAAAGATCTGCAAACATATTATGGTATTTTTATGCTTTAGAAAAGTTAAAAACTTACACACAGCAGCTTTAACACATCAGAAGATAACAAAAATAAAGTGAATTATTATATAAATGCAGTTTATAGGCGGCATGGTGACTCGCTGGTTAGAACTGTGGCCTCACAGCAAGAAGGTTACTGGTTCGAGTCCCGGCTGGGCTAGTTGGCATTTCTGTGTGGAGTTTGTGTGATATACCATTGTGTATCCAAAATAGTAATGTTTGTTTCATTTTTAATGTATTTATTTATTTATATCCTGTTAAAAGTCATTTATTATCACTACTAATGACTGTGTTTGAAACAAAATAACATCAGCAGTTAAGAAAGCATGCGCTGGCGGTTAACCATGGCATTGCTCGTTGTGTTTACTTCAGATGCTACTAAGCTGCGCCTAAGGGGAAAGACACTGAAGTCTGATTGTGATTTTGTTTCTCCTAATAATTCAGGTATGTAGTTTGTTTCTTCTAATAATTCAGGTATGTCCTCCCTCCCACAAACACATAAGGACAGTGTGATTGGCTGGGCGCATTTATGCTGTTAATGACAGTTGTAATTACGTTTGGATGTGAGAAGCGCCAAAACAAGTAATTTTCCTTCACTGTACAAGACATGGACATAAGTCAAGTTCGCTTGGAGTTCACCATAATAATATTAACCAAGATTGTGCAATTAATCAAATTCAAGTTTTGATTTTGGCTTTCATGATTATGAAAAATAAGAATCGGGATAAAACGGTTCAATTGCGTGCCTCTAAATTTCTCTACATTCATGCCTCCTCAAAGCCAGAATGCAGTAAAATCATGTAAATTGACTTTTGCAGCATGGGACATGCTTCATTAATTGTTATTCGTATTATTAAGTGTTTAAAACCTTTATTTATTTTTTAAAAGCCTGAAAGAACATTTGTGCTGTTCTATGCAAGCCCTATAGGGAAGTATGTCCCCACCAATGTCAAGAGCAAATCTACACCCTTGCTAACTACATATGACATCGACGATTGCGACTGCTGTAGTTATTCCAGTTGCATTATTTTTTGGTATTAATCTTCAGGAAATCACTGAAGGCAATGATACCATGTTATCATAAGCATATATTGTGGCAATAAGATCGTAACTGTACTGTGCATTTACACCGTGGCCATATTAATCTATGTAAACACACAAAAACAACATTAACATTATACTACCCACTGTAAAAAGGTCATTCACGGACACTAGACTTTTCTGACAGGGGACTCTAGTGTCATTCAGTGTCAGATGTGAAAATATGTTGTGGGACTGCTATACAGGAGTTATTATTATGGATTATAGATAGATGGATTATTTTTTTTTTAAAGCATGATAGTAAAACATGAACGCCGTTGTGAATGTATTCATGTTAACGGGGTAGAATTAGAATTGGGCCTAAATTTGCTTTGAGACTATCTGTATTGTTAAGTGTTACATTGGGTTTTTCCGGGCTCAAAATGATCCAGATCATGAAATCTTTGCTACTTGAAACAAACGCACATGCATGTTTTCTTGCAATCTTATCAATCTTGCTCAATCTTATCTTGAGCATCACTTGTGGTCTTTCAATAGCCATGAATGCCTGTCTGATTTTTGTCAAAAGGTAGAAGAGGTACAAAATTTGCTTGAGGTGGCCACCTCATAATACTCTATGAAGGAAAATCTCTGCATTCAAAAAGATAACTTAAACACATTCAAAAGAAAAAAACACAAATCACATTATGGAGGCATGTCAATATAGTGTCCATCATGCTGTGTTTGTCTTAATCAGGAGACCCTTCAAAAGTGGAATTCTGAATTTGAGTCAGGGTTTGCTCTTTCTGAGCATCCAAAGAGTTATGTAGCTGAATACAAATTAAACGCAGTCTTTGGACTGAGCGAGGCTTTTTGGAGGCAACCTTGGCAACCAGGCCTGCCCTCTGCGCTCTTCCAAACAAGCCACAAAGAAGCTGTGTCAGATCACTGGTGCGCTTGGAAGCAGCTTGAAGCAAGACAAACAGCAGACAGCGGTGAGGAAAGAGAGCTGGATCAAACTGAGAGCATGTGAGAACTCTGCCAGAGCCCCAAGAGAGTGTAAAGTAGAGGTGTGACACGACCATCTCTGAAGTCAACAGTGAGAAACAGGAACAGGAATAGACTTTATTTGCTAGCAGGGAATATGTTTTGCTACGGTTATTAGAGGTGTGAACCTACACTGGTCTCACGGTTCGGTTCAGTTACGATTATCATGCCATTGATTCGGTTCAATTCGATATCTCGGTGCATCGACGATGCTTTCCATACACAATTTTATATTTTACTTCACAGCACAACAATTCTTGTATTAAATGTATAAATATATTTATATTTATATACTATTTGTAACACAATTTTGTCCTTTAATACAAACAGTCAGATATATATGAACTGTACCTTTAAAAACTCAAGTACATGCACAGAACAACATGAGCATTTATAGCAAATAAACAAATGTAAATATCCCGCTCGCTTTATGAGCCCTGTCTAGCAAGTTCTTTCTTACACCCCTATGATTGGTCACACGCTCAACAGAAAGGGCTGCGATTGGCTCTAACGCTCTGGTGCTGTTCACCGATGAGTGACACTGATAAACGGCAGCGGCGATAACAGCTGATCCATGATAGACACGGTGGAGAAAACTCGCTCTGCAGACACGCGCTCGTGTCTGGATCCAGACGTATTTCTGTAACAGCCGAGAGGAGAGGAAACTTTACCTCACGACAGCGAGAGAGCGAGAGAGAGAAATTAAGTTTACTTTCAGTTTCTCCATAACAGTGACACAGGGGCTTCTGCTGTAAGTGTCAGTGAAAGACTGTCCAGCAAACACACACAGTGAATTGTGCAGTTTCTGTGTTTTTAAGTAGTTGGAGCATTTTAATTACTCGCCTCCCTCGCCATAGTAAGTTACCGCAATATAGCGTATATGAGATAAATGACGTCAGTACACAATAACCGGTTATGATCTATTGCTGAACAGTTACCGAACTGTCCGCGTCTGCATCGCGGTGCACAGAAGAAACAATTAATTTTGACACCCCTAACTGTTATGCCTCAACCTAGGGATGCAACAATTAACCGATTTCACTATTAACCGCGCTTTAATTGGTCACGGTTAATTCATCGCAAAGGCTTCTCAACACCGCGTTTCTGCACGGAACAAAACTGCTGCAACTAAACAAAGTAACGCCAATGGTGCGCTAGTTTAAAGTCCGAGCTTGTACACCAAGGCTAATATGCACGCATACTGGATTAACTATGGCTGAGGCCATTAACTAAGGGCCGTTCACATAGTCTGAGGAATAATCCCTCCAATAAAATTGTACAACCATTACATACCGTGATTATTCCTCAGACTAATCGTACAACCAAAATCTAAAATCACTGCATTCCTACCTGAACCTGTACAATGAAGCTGAATTAGCTGGCTTTCAGTTTAGTTTGCATCAATCTTGGGATCTAGGTAACATGAAGGTAGCTTGACTTCATCATTTTTTGTTGCCATAGTATTATGGAGCATCTGAGCTGAGCTACCTTCATAGTACCTAAAACCCAAAATTGGTGCAAAATAATTCAAACTTAACTGGCTAGCCAGCTAATCTGGCTTCATGGTACATGCCCCGGACATCCAAACTACTCCAGCATCTTCATTCCATGAAAACAAGTGATGGGAAGTTTCATTTTACTGACTCAGACCTTTAAGTCTCATTCATTGAGATGAACAAATCTTTCGTCAAGTCATTTCGTTAAATTTGCCAAAATATTATTAAAATGTTACGAGTTGCTTCCAAACTCATCTACAAATACACCAAACGTTGATCACACGACAAACAAGTCATAACTAGAATGCTATAAGAATGAGAAATTAATCATTTATTGTTTACCTGGTCTTCTGTCTATGATTATGTCAGCTCACCTTATCTGACAGGTCTTCAAATTTAAGTGGTTCGTTTACGTCACACTGACAGTCCTATATAAGCTTAACCAATGCACACAGTCTGAGCCAAAAGGAGCCATGATTAGTTCACCTTTCGAGTCTTCTAGTTTGTGAGTCGGTTGTTCATCACGTGACAGCATGTAAAGAGAGATGACTCAAACCTGAGGACTCGAAAAATGAACAGATCAAATCTTATTCTGGCTCTAAACGCATATGATTGGCTTTTATCTTTCACGTGATGAACGAAGGACTCAAATTGAGGACTCGAGAAATGAACGGATCAAATCTTTCTCCGGCTCTAAATGCATATGATTGGCTAACTAATCTTCTACTCCACCTGCACAAATGTGCGTGCGCGCAAATGAACGAATCACTCCCTGAGAGGACTAATCGTTCTCGAGTCATACAGAAGATTCGTTCAAAATGAACGAATCATTCAAGAACGACCCATCACTAATGAAAACAAAGCATTTTGAATATGCTGAAGCCCCCATTTTAGTTTATAAATGCTGTTGTTTTGTTTAATTAGACAGCACATGATATGCACATACCCAGTGTGCGTAAATGGCCACGTATCATGCATTTTAGTCTGTATATCGTGGATGGAGATAGTTTTTTGGAAATGCAGTAAAAACGTAAGTCTAGATCAGGAGTGCCATTTTAAAATGAAAACAAACTACTGTAAATTCAGCTTTCATGTGACTTTCAGAAGCACAAATAGTTCCTGGATGTTCGTTACAAGTATATAGCTGCAAAGGTGTTTTCAATTTCTTTTTACTTCTAATCAAAAATGAAAAACAAATCTTGTCATAAGTAAACCAGCATTGTATCACATTCAGCATCTTCGATATTTCGTATCCATAAGGGTAAGCATGTCCAAAGCTGGTGCAACATCCTCACAAAGTTAACTTTTTAGAACAATAACAATATTAAAATTAAACAACATAACTTATAAAACTATAGAACTCACAATTCAAATAACAAGCAAATTGCAAAGTTACTGCAACTTCAAATAATTCTTCTACTAAAACAGAATGAGTAATCCATCCGCTTTTTATTCCCCATACATTTCCATAATCTGTGATATTCCTTAAAATCAGACAATGGCACGAAATGCAGAAAAAAATCAGTAAGCATGCTCTTCAGCCATTTCAATCTTAAATTAATCTACAGTAAAAGTGGTCTGGATCTGAAAGAGGTGTACAAAACTTGGCCAAGGGTAGAGGTAAATGGCGAAACGCTCCCAACATCAACTTATCATTATTGAGCCAGTCATTCGTTATAGATATTCTGATATATGGGACCTCTCTTTACGAATCATATGATTTATATACAGCTTTGCTGGTCAGCAGTCAAGTGTATTGGATGCTGAGCTGTTTACATCAGGCCTTCAAACTTGCAAAAACCTTCAGAACAACCAGCATCAGCAGAAAGATCACACTAGTTTTACTGATACAAGACAAGCACTATAACGAATCACTAACTAGGTTGATCAACATTGTATGGTTGACCATTGGTTGACCAAATAGGTTGACCAAACACCAACTGTTTATATGGATTGGTAACCCAATCAGACTAAAACACCCTCATGCAAACACCTCAAACCACCAGTCATGCAAATGTAAAAAGGTATGTATTTACATGCACACAAATAATACATTTATAACCGGCTTGAGGCTTTGGACTGAAAAGCCAATCCTGCAAACAAACCAAAAATATATATGCATTTAAATATGCATTCAATTCAAGCGTATTTGTATAGTGCTTTTCACAATAATTATTGTTTCAAAGCAGCTTCACAAAAAAGGTGCACATTATTGCGTTACAATCAAAAAGATAAAACAACAATAAAACTTGCACTGTGTAAGCTTTATTTGTTATCAATAAAATATACATGTAATTATCCATGTAAAACGGACTGAAGCAATTATGGTTTATTTAAAAATAACGTTTAGAAAATAAAATCAGATAGGATGAATCAAAACTGAAATTTATTAGTGCATGTAAACATAACTACATATTATCCAGGGGTTCCCAAACTCAGGGTGTACTCACACTAGGCTATCCGAACCGTGCTCAGGCACGTTTGATCCCCATTTCCTGGTTTGTTTGACAAGTGTGAGTGTTCCGAATCACACCCAGGCATGGTTCAGTTGGTTAGCCCTGGCCTGGATAGCAGAGGTGTGCCAGAGCGCGGTTCGGGCTTTGTAGCGGTACGCTTATAATGCGAGTGTGAGCGCGAAACTGTAGACGCAACATAACTTGACTGTTTCATATGGATTTATTAATCATTCTTACTTTTCAATGAATGCAAACTGTCATACTTTATTAAAGATGCAAACCCCTCGCTGCACGTCAGCTGTCACCTTCAGCAAACTTCCTAATACATGCAGCATGATGACCTGAACATTTATAAGCCTCAAAAGTGGTGGATCTGTTTAGCAAAAGTTGACTGTCACTGCATATCAAACGACTTAAAATAATACAAAACAATATAACTAAAGCAATCTTCATTGTACAGAGCGAGAGCGCTTCTCTTCTGTTAAACTGAACAGCTGTATCATCGATGACAGAAGCGTGCTACGGCTCGGAAGGTAAAAATACAGTTTGAGTGTGGGCCGAGGGCGGACAATCGCGCCTGAGCATGGTTCAAGACAACCGTGCCTAGTGTGAGTACACCTTCAGTTCTGGAGGGCCGATGTCCTATAAAGTTTAGTTCCAACCCCAATTAGACGCACCTGAACCAACTAATTAAGCGTTTTCTAGGCATACTAGAAACATTCAGGCAGGTGTGTTGAAGGTAACTGAAGCTAAACTATGCAGAACACAGGCCTGCCAGGATCGAGTTTGGGCATCTCTGATATAAACAGTACTCTGGGAATAAACAGTTGGCTATACTGTACACTGTAAAAAAACCAAAATTGACTCAACTTTTAACCCATGTACTTGATTTAAGTTGAGTCAACTCAAAAAGCTCTGCAGCAAGTTGCCTTACAATTTAAGTTGAGTCAACTGTTTTTGTTTTCACAGACAGTATGCAAATATTTTTAAAATAAACAATTTATTTAACGATCCTATTAAGCAACAAAATTTCAGAAGGTTTTTCTATTTCTACTACAAAACTCAAACGAAATGACAGATTTAAGGAAGCCACTTTCATCCTATTTGAAAAAAAGATCCAAAATTTATTCTGTTTTTTTGTTTTTAACCATGTCTAACCAGCTAATATGAGGAATCTTCATAAACCAACACACCCTAAAGCATTTATCATAAAGAACAGATGCATCAGAGCACAGGCTCTGAGATGCCCCTCGGACCGGATTATGGCCAGATCTGCTTTCACATCACTCATCTGCCAGAAGGACAGAACAGCCTCAGATGGCACAGACGCTGGCACTGTCAACATTCTGCCAACGGAGGAGTCTGGAAGATATTTCAGGGCACAACAATACAAATGGCCCAGAGCCAGAGAGAAGTTTTGGCCAGTTGACTAAAGCTTTGCTTGCCTAATTAGAGAGTACTGCTGAATTTAT
>CAIGQW010053884.1:1266673-1280657 GCA_903798125.1 Danio choprae | reverse complement strand
GGACTTGTGGAGGAAACCGGAGCACCCGGAGGAAACCCACGCCAACACGGGGAGATCATGCAAACTCCACAAAGAAATGCCAACTGACCCAGCCGAGGCTCGAACCAGCGACCTTCTTGCTGTGAGGCGATTGTGCTACCCACTGCGCCACCGTGCGGCCCACTGACGCATTCTCACACACTTATTTTGTAGTTTTCAGGTTTTTACAGAGAAACATTAGTCCTGTTTGGAATCTGCCCCTATGCTGACACACAGGCGTTTGTAGCTCCGCCCCTCTTTTGAAAAGAGCACAATCTCATTTGAATTTAAGGCAATAGTCACCAAAACGGAACAATTAGGATCAAAGCCTAAAAGGGTAAGTTTCAAATAGTTATATACTTTATTTGTGAGTTATTTTGAGCTGAAACTTCACATACACACTCTAGGGACATCAGAGACTTATTTTACATCTTGTAAAAAGAGCCATAATAAGTCCCATCAGTGTTCGGCTTCTCCAGCACCTCATTCCCATGAGTCTCTATTGACACACTGATAGACCATCATAAACCAAAGCTGCTGGACACAGATAAAAAAGACATACAATGATAAAGAGGTAAAAAGGAGAAGTGCACTGTGGGAAAAACCAGTCTAGAGCAAAGGTTTTATGATCACAGTACAGTAAAGCCTCTTCTGCATGTAAATATATAAAGGTCTACAAATGCTTACAGCTCCTCTGAAAACTCATCTTGATATTCGCAAAATAAAAACCACCACAACACCCAAACTCCATAGCAGCCCTTTGTTTGTCAGTATATTTATATTCAAAAATGACTTTATATGCAATTATTCATTCATTCATTTTCATTTCGGCTTAGTTCCTTTATTAATCTGGGGTCGCCACAGCGGAATGAACCGCCAACTTATCCAGCATATGTTTTACGCAGCGGATGCCCTTCCAGCTCCAACCCATCTCTGAGAAACATCCATACACACCCATTCACACTCATACACTACGGACAATTTAGCTTACCCAATTCACCTATAGCGCATGTTTTTGGACTTGCGGGGAAAACCGGAGCACCCGGAGGAAACCCACGCCAACCAGGGGGAGAACATGCAAACTCCACACAGAAACACCAACTGACCCAGCCGAGGCTCGAACCAGCGACCTTCTTGCTGTGAGGCGAACGTGCTACCCACTGTGCCACTGTGAGGCCTTTATATGCAATTAAAGTCAAATTTCAACTGTGCATATGATTGTGTCATAAAAGGTTTCATCTATCTTATAGGTAAACTGAATAAACCAAATTGTGTATGAGTATGTGAATAAGAGGGTGTATGGGCATTTCCCAGTGCTGGGTTGCAGCTGGAAGGGCATCCGCTGTGCCATATTAACATATTATCATGAAATATATTAACTGATATGATGAAACTTAATTTAACAAGTCTATTGTAGACATAATAAAATGAACCACAGAACTTAATTTAACATTGTTGCATCTTTACAATGCATATGTAACCATGCATATTGTCATGATCGCTCAATATACAAAGGCACAGAAATCACAGGAATTATCAAAAATGTAATATTTTTATGTTTCTCTTGATTTTTCCACTTTATTAAAATTGTATTTAAAATTGTTCCCAAACATATAACATTTTTGCACCGTGATCTTAAGTTATATTAGTTCTAGTTTTGTCTTTGGTACTGACTAATCTAATGCATAAGGTACACCTTACTAGTACTGGGTTGGACCACCTTTTGCCTTCAGAACTGCCTTAATCCTTCATGGCATTGACTCAACAAGGTACTGGAAAAATTATCATGAGAGCATCACGCAGTTGATGCAGATTTGTCGCCTGCACATCCATGATGCGAATCTCCCGTTCCACCACATCCCAGGTGCTCTATTGGATTGAGATCTGGTGACTGTGGAGGCCATTTGAGGACAGTCAACTCATTGTCATTATCAAGAAACCAGTCTGAGATGATTTGCGCTTTATGACATGGCGCGTTATCCTGCTGGAGATAGCCATCAGAAGATGAGCACACTGTGGTCGTAAAGGCATGGATATGATCAGCAACAATACTCAGGTAGACATTGACACGATGCTCAATTGGTACTCATGGGCCCAAAGTGTGCCAAGAACTGACCCACAAAACTGCCGGTCACTGGATATTTTCTCTTTTTCTGACCATTCTCTGTAAACCCTAGAGATGGTTGTGCGTGAAAATCCCAGTAGATCAGCAGTTTCTGAAATACTCAGACCAGCCCGTCTGGCACCAACAACCATGCCACATTCAAAGTCACTGAAATCACCTGTCTTCCCCATTCTGATGCTCGGTTTGAACTGCAGCAGATCGTCTTGACCATGTCTACATGCCTAAATGCATTGAGTTGCTGCCATGTGATTGGCTGATTAGAAATTTGTGTTAACGAGCAGTTGGACAGGTGTACCTAATAAAGTGGCCGGTGAGTGTATATTATTGTAAAACTTCCTCCTATGATTTTTTTTTTTCATTTTCAAATATTTCCCAAATGATGTTTAACCCTTTAGCCCCTTTAAACAATATAATTTTTTCGATTGTCTACAGAACAAACCATAGTTAATGACTTGCCTAATTACCATAACTTGCCTAATTAACCTAGTTAAGCCTTTAAATGTCACTTAAAGCTGAATACTTGTATCTCAAAAAATATCTAGTCAAATATTATGTGCTGTCATCATGGAAAGATAAAAGAAATCAGTTATTAGAAATGAGTTAGAAATGTGTTGGAAAAATCTCTCAGTTAAACAGAAATTGGGGAAAAAAATATATATATAAAAGAATTTTAAAAATTAACATGAGGGTTAATAATTCTGACTTCAACTGTACGTGTATATAAAGAGCAAACAGCCTTGTGTGAAAGTCACAGAGCTGCGACGGCTTGAACAGTTGATTTTCTCTCCATAAAATACACGACTCTTTCCTCCCAGGTTTTTATACCATGAGGAAAAATTATGGACGTGGAAGTGGTGTTGCATGCGTGTCACAAGGGAAATGTGAAATATTAAAATACACGAGTCGGGGTTTGTGTGTGTGTAGCATTTACTTCAGGGAAATGAAAAATTAATGTAGTGATGCTTTAGCGTGATTTAGTTAACCTGTGGAGAGTGTGAGCTTGTGCTGACAGGCCAAAACCACTCACATCTGTCAGACATTTCCAATTCCCTATTAGTTTTTGCTCAATGTCTTGATTTTGGTGATTTTTAGTGGACATCTGAGGTCATTTCTCCTCAAGTTAATCATATTAGCTAACAGGGAAAGCTAACAGGGAAAGATCTCAGAGCTTTGACTTAGTTATAAACAAACTTTCCAGTAACATTAATATAATGTTTATTCAAAGTTGTCTAAGTTTTACCAGTATTCTCAAAATGTTCGAGAGTGTTGCAGTTGCAATGCTTTTTAATGCGCACACCTAACCCCACCCCTAACAATTGGGATCAAAGCCTAATGGCCCGTTTCCACTGAGTGGTACGGTGCGATTCGGTACGGTTTTAGGGCCATTTCCACTGTCAAAAGGTACCAAAAAGCGAACCGTACCATACTACTTTTTGGGTACCCGTTCCAAAGGGTACCTAGCATGACAAAATTGTATCAAAAGGCGGAGCTAAACATGCAGCTGAACGCTGTTGGTTTACAGAGAAACATCACCAGCTCATTCACAAGCAGGAGAATGAAAACAAAGGAAGCGCCATTTTTAAATACACAGCCGAGACATTACACCGTAATAATATATACATATAATAATGAGCCATGGTCGACCTGAGCTTAAACAAACCTTGTCATCGTCTTGATGAACAGCCACAAAGCCAAGAAGAAGAGCAGAATTTACCCTGTGCACCGTAGTTGTTTACAAGTTGCTTTCTCGTGTGCACTCACTGCGCGTCTATATTTGAAATAACAAACTTCTTGAGCTGATGATAGTAACGTGTGCGTGATTACTGAAGTGCTTCTGACATCCTTTCAGAAATGGACAAACGCGAGAGTGAAGCGCGAAAAAACAAAGGAGAAGCCAGAAAAAACAAAGAAGCAAACGATTCTTTCAGCAACCTAAAAGATGAACAGACTGCCATGTTTAACTGTTATCATCACCTTTTGGACTATTATGAACTCTGGAATGACGGAGTTACTCTCTAACAGAGGTTACATGTGCTGGTGAAGATTAAAGATGCAGATGAGAGGTTTGCACTGACTGTGGGTTATGTGTTGTGTGTTGTTTTTGAACCCATATAAGGCTTAAATGTATGCTGTGTGAAGTTTTTCTGTAATTGGTAACATATCAGAGACTGTAAGGGTCTGTATGTGTTCATATATGTTGCAGTTATTGATTTATTTTATATAATCGCAGACGTTACAGTAGGCTATTTCGCCCTATCATTGATCTGCAGTTATAATCAAATCATGTTCATAGAAAGGTTAGTAATGAACATTTATACACAAGTGTTTATGTGTTTAAAGCATCTGTTTTGTGAGAAGTGCTTCTCATATGATATGTGAACGACCCGTACGGCTTTACTTTGACATTTCCTCGAGCGAGAATGACGTCGACTGCAACTTTCTGTCGTACACCACACCCACCATTGGTACCCCTTTGGCAGTGGAAATGCAAGCCTGATAAAGGTGACCCGTACCGACCTGTACCGTACCGTACTGTACCACTCAGTGAAAACGGGCCATTAAAGAGTGAGTTTCAAAGAGTTATAAAAAATATCTGCAGGGTCTTTGAGCTGAAATTTTAAACACACCCTGTGGGGACATCAGAGACTTAGGCCCTGTTTACACTAATAAGTTTTAGTTTTAAAACGATCCACATCCACACTGGCGTTTCATCTAGCGTTTCTGAAAAGATCTCCGTCCACACTACACTGCTGAAAACACACATCACATGACCACACACACACACACACTGGCATGCGCTGCAGCGTATGCGCATGTCTGAGCTCCAGGCAGTCAGCGGGTGCTTTGAGCACACCTCCCCAGGTGAGAGCAGCGCACATCAGACAGTTCATCAAGGATATACCGCTGGATCTCATCTCACTATAGTTGTTAAATGTGATATTTAATTCATCTTGTCTCTAACTAACGGCTCTTTGGTCTTTTGAATCTATTACTTGTTCTCAGATAACGTGTTTTGCCTGAGGTCAAAGATAAGTTAATATATTAATTTATGTACTACGTACACTGATTCTGCACAATTGCTTGCCTATATTTCCTATATTGTATAAACTTATTGTACGTTATACTTTTATAATGGCCATTATTGATTATTAAAACTGATATTCAGCAAAAGAGACAGGGTATGTTTCATATTTTTCAATGAAAGTGAAAGGAGGCAGTTATGTTATGGTCTCCGTTTTGTAATAAATATGCATACAGTGAAGATCATGGTCATATAAATATGTAGCTACATGACGCCTTAACATTTCTGGTGTCTGTTAAGTTGTTAATATTCATTCATTCATTCATTCATTCATTTTCTTTTCGGCTTAGTCCCTTTATTAATCTGGGGTCGCCACAGTGGAATGAACCGCCAACTTATCCAGCATATGTTTTACGTATATGTCTTTGGACTTGTGGGGGAAACCGGAGCACCCGGAGGAAACCCACGCCAACACGAGGAGAACATGCAAACTCCACACAGAACTGCCAACTGACCCAGCCAAGGCTCGTACCAGCGACCTTCTTGCTGTGAGGCGATCGTGCTACCCACTGCGCCACCGTGACGCCCCCTAAGTTGTTAATATCAAAATGAAAATAGGCAGTTCCTTATATCATGTTTTCATTTTATTGTTAAGAAATTGAAACAACGTAGCCAAGGTGATGCGAATGACGTTATGAACAGGGTGCGAATTATACATTGACGATCGGGGGGGGATGGGTCAGGTATTTCAATTATGTTCGGTAATATGCCTCAGTGAAACAAATTTATATATTTAATTCAATTACATCTAATTTATTAATCAAACTTGTTATTATGTTTTCAGTGTTTTGAGGGATATTGAGTGGTTCTCAATGACATTTTTAATATTAAATAAACCTATTAATGGATGACAATGAAAGACTGCATGCATTTTTTATTTTACTGTTTAACTTCCATGTGCGAGCCAGATTATAATAAAATCCAAACTATGCATCTAGTTTTACGGACACCTACAGTACAAATGCCTATTTTACAAGAAACACGTTTCAAGAGTTCACACTTAGCTGATGATTGGTAATATAGCTTGTTTGGCATGCTGTCCCGGGAGAGAGCCCTGAGCTCAGGAGATCCTCGAGCCCTGGGCTCCCTCCCGTTTGCAGGGCGAGAGGGGAGCTTGAGCTCAGGTAGATCTCGATGAACTCCCCCGACTTATTTCTGGCTAAAAGAATGGCTAAAAAGAGATGTATACTTATTAAGAGCTTGGCTATGGTATCGCTTTAGTGTGTTCAATTTACTTAAATTGCGTGTTTTTTGGACTGTGGGAGGAAACCGGAGAACCAGGGGAAAACCCACGCGAGCACGGGGAGAACAAGCAAACTCGGCACAGAAATGTCAACTGGTTTAGTAGGGACTTTAACCAGAGACATTCTTGCTGTGAGGCGACAGTGTTAATCACTGGGCCACCGTGTCGCCCATCTGGGAAGGAGGAGGAGTAGGGGTGGGTGGGGTTTTCTTCAAGACGAAGGTACTGAGATAAGGGAGATAAGGGTTATTTATGGTGATCTAGGAATCATCTGATTGGTGAATCAATTGCGAGCTGATGCTGGACCAACTGTAAGCAATCATAAGCACGTGATCCTCTCGAAATTAGTTTATAAATAAACTTCACTTTGTGAACACTTACGCTGTCTTTCGGTGCTCTAGATTTGCCGGTTTCAAACCGCTGAATTAATATTTTTTGCCGCAAACATGCATTCACAGTGGTATGGACCATTACAGGGGTGGTCAAATGTATATTTCATTTATCTATTATTTTAATTATTAATATTATTTAAGATAAAGATCAGAGAAAACTGTTTCTTAACTATTAAAGGGCAGACCCCCCATGCATCTTGTTTTGATGTCCTTCAGGGGAATTAAACGTCAATTAGGGGGGTCTGACCCCCTCAAACCCCCCTGTAATTCGCACCCTAATTGTAAAGTCTTCTTAATGCTTTTGGCTTCAATATTCGCCGAGCACAGTAAACATTTGCTCTGAAAAATGTACATTGTGCTTTTAGCTCTACACCGATACAGAAGTACATAAGCAGGGAAGAAATCTAAATTTAAATCAATTATGCTCTATTCTCCTGTCCATTTTCCAGGCCACTGATCCATGCCGGCCGTCTCTGACAGTCCTCCACAGCCCAACACAAGCAGACAGAGTGTAATGATCCACCCACCACAGCCCAGCGCATCTTAACCACCGCACAGCTAGTTAATTACACAACTCGCTGCTATAAACCAACACGCAGCAGCAGCAAATGAACAGGGGATGCACATGCATACTGTCTGCATTCATATTTAGGTCACTTTTTAGCAACTGTCGTATGCTGTAGCTGACAAAAACAGTATTGTACTGTTCATTTAAAAAAGGCAAAGAACAAATTAAATTAAATTAAATTATAAATAAAAATCAAAATATAAAAATAAAATAAAACTAAATCAAATCAAATAAAAAAATCAAATCAAATCAAATAAAAAATATATCAAATAAAAAATCTAATAAATAAATAAATAAATAAATAAATAAAGTAAAATAAAAAAAAACAAAATGAAACAAAATATTTAATTAAATTATTAAATTAAATTAAAATAAAATTAATTTAATTTAATTTAAAATAATAATAATAATAATAATAAAATGAAATAAAATAAATAAAATAAAATGAAATAAAATAAATAAAATAAAATGAAATAAAATAAAATAAATTAAATTAAATTAAATTGAATAAAAATGCACTGTATATTAACAGTATAAAGCAGTCAACCTCAGCTGCATTACTGATTTTTTTAAAGGGTAACAGTCGTATGCTGTAGCTCACTGTTTATTTCAAAAAAGCTAATAAATATATTTAATTAATTAATTAATTAGTTAAAAAATTATTAAATAAAATAAAAAGGCACCGTATATTTACAGTATGAAGCTGGCAACCACGGCTGCTTTACTCTTTTATAAAGGGAAATATTTTACAGTGCAGGGAAAGTGAAGAAACTGATTCAGATGCACATGCACACTGTCTGCATTCATATTTACAGTAGGTCACTCTTTAGTAACAGTCGTATGCTCTATCGAACAAAAACAGCATTTATTGACTGTATGTAAAAACATTATTATATGTATGTATTTATACATACATTATACATACATTTATTTTATTTTATATAACATTTATTACAATTCATATCTAGAAACCAAAATCATAGTGTAAGTGAAAAACTCAACAAATCTCTCAGCAATGCACTCGATCATTCAGAAAATGTTTACAATCACACACAAACTCTCTGAAAAGCCTAATAAGGAAATGAAAGAATACATTCATTCATTCATTCATTCATTCATTCATTTATTTTCCTTCAGCTTAGTCCCTTATTTATAAGGGGTCACCACAGCGGAATGAACCGCCAACTATTCCAGCATTTGTTTTAGGCAGAGGATGCCCTTCCAGCTACAACACAGTACTGGGAAACACTCATACACTCTCACATTCACACACACTCTCACTACGGTCAATTTAGTTCAGGGAGAACATGCACACTCCATACAAAAATGCCAACTGGCCCAGCCGGGACTTGAACCAGCGACCTTCTTGCTGTGAGGCCGAAGTGCTATCTACTGAGCCACCGTGCCGCCCTGCAAAAATACAACTACTGCTATATCCTTTATAAGCCCCTTTCAGTCTTCATATAATCTTTCCAACACAACGGCCCACATTAAATGTTCATGCTGCCATTTGGTTCAAACTTTTGTTATATTTTATAGTTTCTCCTAATTAAATTTTATTGCCCAAATAGAGATATAATATTCAGGCTGATTTATTTGGCTCATTAGCTCTGTCAGATTGCGTCAATAATAAAACGTCCCCAGCAGGCTTCAGAAGTGCTTGCTTAATATAAAGCACGTCTGTAAATCAGCCTAATGAATCAAATGCGATTGCTTTGCTTTACTGAAAGCTGACAATTGATTTCTGCAGATTGAGAGATGCATATTTGCAAATATGCGTGCGCTGCAAAAATGATGTTTGCATGTGAAATTATTAGGCGTGAGTTGAGTTGAAACGGGAGTCACACTCAGCCATGCACTCACAAAATTACTTTTGCTGCTTCTTCAAACTACTTATTTAAAATGAGTTGAAACAGCACACTTATGTTTTTGGGGGGATTTTAATCAGGGTATGTACAGGAACAGAGCGTCACGGTGGCGCAGTGGGTAGCACGATCGCCTCACAGCAAGAAGGTCGCTGGTTCGAGCCTCGGCTGGGTCAGTTGGCATTTCTGTGTGGAGTTTGCATGTTCTCCCTTTTCCTCCAGGTGCTCCGGTTTCCCCCACAAGTCCAAAGACATGCGCTATAGGGGAATTGGGTAAGCTAAATTGTCAGTAGTGTATGTGTATGAATGCGAGAGTGTATGGGTGTTTCCCAGTACTGGGTTGCAGCTGGAAGGGCATCCACTGCGTAAAACATATGCTGGATAAGTTGGCGGTTCATTCCGCTGTGGCGACCCCAGATTAATAAAGGGACTAAGCCGAAAAGAAAATGAATGAATGAATATACAGGAATCAGAGAGTGAAATTCAATACCTTTTAAGACCTTTTTTAAGACTCTTTCCATACATTTTAAGACCTCATCGCCACTTTAGGTTGCAGCATTGATTGGCGACATTTTAACTTACTGTATATTTACCAAATACAGATTGAGTGTAAAAAACAACTAAAGAGTCGCTAAATTCATTTATAAAATTCATGGAAAGTCACCATGCCAAAAAAAAAACTTAACCCAGCACAGGCTCATTCTGAAAGCGTAGCTCTATATACGTTTCTGGAGATCGCGAATTATGTAGCCAGAGGTACGTATGGCTGCATTTAGTTTTTAAAATGAACGCTAAGGGGCGGCATGATGCCACTCCTTTACATGCTTACCAGCCGACCGCTTACCTCCGTATGGACGGCTTTTCCACTGTTACCAGTTTGTCCAGTTAGCTCACCATATACATTGGTGGACTTGAGACGCAGAGAGGAGATGATTACGACGACGGGGTTCGTGTCTGCCAAAGAACGGTTCCAAAAAGCAGGTAAGACAAAAACTGAAGCCAAAAAATAAGGTCACACTTTATTTTGATGGTCCGTTTGTTGAATATAGGTTACATTGCAACTACATGCCAACTAAATCTCATTAGATTATAAGCAGACTGTTAGGTTGGGGTTAGGGTTAGTGTAAGTTGACATGTACTTGCAAAGTTTCTTATAGTCAGTTAAATGTCTGTTGAAGGAGTAGCATCAACAGATATTAAGCAGACAGTCTACTTATACTCAAATGGACCATCAAAATACAGTGTTACCATAAATAAAATAAACAAGTAAATAACAGGGTGAGAATGTGGCAAAATCTGAAATCGTGGTAAAAATCATGCGGCCGCGAGGTTGGGTTGGGTTTAGGGAAGGGGGTGGGAGCTGGTCAATCGGTGCTTTTGAAAACACTGTCGATTGGGTTTAGGGAAGGAGGAGGGTGGGTCAGTCGATCGGTCAGTCAGTCAGTCATTCAGTCAGTCAAACATTCAGTCAACAGCGGCCTCTGGTGGATTTATGTGAGAACAACAGGCGCGAATGGCACTCGCGAGAGAAATGTGAGATCTCTAAAAGCATACACAGCGGCCTCTGGTGGATTCGCGAAAACAAAAACTGCAAAATAACATACCTCCTAGTCTCCAGACATGTATATAGAGGTACGTTTTCAGAATGAGCCTGGGTTGGCTTAACCACTCTTAAAATTGCGGATACCCAGGTCTACATTTCTGGGGACAGCGAAATGCGTAACCGGGGACACGTCTGCTTGCAGTTTTTGTTTTTGCAAATCCTAGGTAGCTGTGTACGCTTTTTGATGATCTCAAATTTCTCTCTTATGTGTCCTCTTCTCCCATAAATTCACCAGAGGGCACAATATACACTTCAGCCGAACAGGCCAGCTTGCTGTCGACTGACCGTCTGACCCACCGACCCCCGGCCCTAAACTTAACCGATGGTGTTTTCAAAAGCAATCTACAAAAAGAAAAGCTGTTGCGTGATTTCACCACGTTTTTAGCCTGCTGTTTACTTATTTATTTATTTTTTGCCTTTGTTTTACCTGGTTTCTGGAACCGTTCTTCGGCGGACTCGAATTAAATCGTTGCAGTCAACTCCGCTCCGTGTCACAAGTCCGCCAACATATGCGGCGATCTACTGGGCAAACTGGTAACAGCGGAAAAGCCACCCATATGGAGGTAAGCAGTCAGCTGGTAGCGCAAAAAGGAACAGAAGCCGTCAGGGGTATCGTACCTCTGGCTACATAATTCTCACTCTCCAGAAATGTAGTCAGGGGTACGTATCCGCAATGAGCTTATTGCAACTTATTCTAACACCACTTTATGTTTAGTGGTCCCTTATTTATAAGGGGTCACCACAGCAGAATGAACCGCCAACTATTCCAGCATATGTTTTACGTAGCGTATGCCCTTCTAGCCGCAACCCAGTACTGGGAAACACCCATATAACTTCGCATTTACACACAGTCATATACTATGGCTAATTTAGCTTACCCAATTCACATATAGCGCATGTGTTTGGACTGTGGGGGACCAAAGCACCCGGAGGAAACCCACGCCAACACTGGGCGAACATGCAAACTCCACACAGAAATGGAATTTTGCGTAATAGGTCCCCTTTAATAGTTTTTCTCTGTTAACATGCATTTTTTTGGCCTGAATATTGTAGTAATACCATTATTAAATACATCATGCGGAAGCTCACAGACGCAGCTCATTCACACTTTGCTAAGGAAGCATCTGTCAGTGTAAAACACACTATTGTCTGTATTAAACGTGAGCTTCAGTCAGACTATTGTGAGCTGCATTGAAGAGCAGCCTCCGTGCAGGTGTATTACGCCAGCGCATTGTGTGGGAAATAAAGGACCACTTACCTGTTTTCTCTTTGATTTCGCAGAGCACGCTGAAGAGAGCCGGCTTCATCCGGTGACAGTTTAGCCCGTGCTTTCTATTAAAGACAAGCAGAGGAATATTTGATCATTCACACATGCATTTAAATAGTGTTTCGCACTGATTCCTCAACGGTGTTGCTAAATTTAGCTTTTGACTGTTTTTTACAGTGTCGTGCAGGTTTAGTGTTTCTCTTTAGGAAGCAAATGTTATTCTTTTTCACGTGCATGTGTGGCCTATATTGCTGTTTTTATTGTTTAAAGGGCATACAGTTATATACAAAATTGATTCGCCCTTCTGCCAAGGGCTGTTTAATGGAGAGATTTTTTTTTGACACATTTTCAACATCGCAGCACGGTGGCGCAGTGGGTAGCACAATCGCCTCACAGCAAGAAGGTCGCTGGTTCAAGCCCCGGCTGGGTCAGTTGGCATTTCTGTGTGGAGTTTGCATGTTCTCCCCGTGTTGGCGTGGGTTTCCTCCGGGTGCTTCGGTTTCCCCCACAGTCCAAAAAGAAACATGTGGTATAGGTGAATTGGGTAAGCTAAATTGTTCGTAGTGTATGTGTGTGAATGAGTGTGTATGGATGTTTTCCAGTGATGGGTTGCAGCTGGAAGGGCATCCGCTGTGTAAAAACATATGCTGGATAAGTTGGCGGTTCATTCCGCTGTGGCGACCCCAGATTAATAAAGGGACTAAGCCGAAAAACAAAATGAATTCATGAATGAATTTTTAACATCAGTTTTTATTAACTATTTTCCAATAACTGATTTTGTGCAGGTTCAGTGTTTCTCTTTAGGAGGCAAATATTATTCTTTTTCATGTGCATTTGTGGCCTATATTGGCACTAAACGATATTGGAAAAAACTGACATTGCGATATTTTGTTTTCCTGTGATTACACAGTATATTGTGATATGAATATAATTTCACAAGATGACTCTATTTGGAAATAATTCCCAATTTTACATAGTAGTGAAGTGTACCTGCATGAAATGTACAAAATTATATACATAGATATACATAAATAATAAATAAATTAAAGCACAGATGAAAACAAAGATGCAACAAAGATTCATTCATTCATTCATTTTTCTTCGACATAGTCTCTTTATTCATCAGAGGTCACCACAGCAGAATGAACCGCCAACTTATCCAGCATTTGTTTTACACAGCGCATGCCCTTCCAGCTGCAACCCAATACTGGGAAACACCTATACATTCTCATTCACACACTCATACACTACGGCCAATTTAGTTTATTCAATTCCTCTATAGCGCATGTGTTTGAACTGTGGGGAAGCACCCAGAGGAAACCCACACCAACACGGGGAGAACATGCAAACTCCACACAGAAATGCCAACTGACCCAGCTGGGACTCGAACCAGCGACCTTTTTGCTGTGAGGCGACAGTGTGCTAACCATTGAGCCACCATGTCGCTCAAATAGTAAACATTCATTCATTCATTTTCATTTCGGCTTAGTCCCTTTATTAATCTGGGGTCGCCTCAGCGGAATGAACCGCCAACTTATCCACCCAGCCGAGGCTCGAACCAGCGACCTTCTTGCTGTAAGGCGATCGTGCTACCCACTGCGCCACTGTGAGGCCTCAAATAGTAAACAAAACAAACCACTTGCATGCTACTTTTTACAGTTTTTCTGTTTAATGAATGGTTTTGTTATCAATAACTGTGTAACTTGTAAAATTAAATATTAAAAAAAAGAATAAAAGGCTGTTCAATGTGTAGTGACAATATCCCCCAGTATAAGATGTATAGTGTGTCAAATTATTATTTTCCCAATGGAATGATTATGT
>CAIGQW010053884.1:1251658-1266273 GCA_903798125.1 Danio choprae | reverse complement strand
TAATTCATAAATATTTTAATGTCTTTATATCGCACTGATACATAAGTAGCCTATAGCTGAGTGTAAATGTTTTGTTGTTAAATAATAATATAATAAATAGTATGCACAAGGAAGGTGTCAGTGTTCGTCCGTGTCATCGTTTGTTGTCGTCACGTGCCTTGTCTTTCTCCCGCCACCATCATTGTTAATCTGTTCCACCTGTGTTCATCCTTTCTGTGTAATCAATCTGTCACCCATATATACCCTTTCGTCTGTGTCCATTGTTGTCCGGTATTTTGGTTCGTGTGGGTCTCGTCCTGTCTTCCCGTATTCTGTATCTCTTCCCCGTAAGTGTCAATAAACCCGTTTTGTAATGTCTCTCCATCTCCGTCTCGTTCTGTCACCATCCGCCCTCCGGGCGTTACAGAAGGAAGTGTACAGTGAAACTCATTCATTCATTTTCCTTCACCTTAGTCCCTTTATTCATCAGGGGCCGCCACAGCGGAATGAACCGCCAACTTATCCACCATATGTTTTACACAGCGGATGCCCTTCCAGCTGCAACCCAACACTGGTAAACATCCATACACTCTCATATTCACACACACATACACTACGGCCAATTTAGTTTATTCAATTCACCTATAGCGCATGTGTTTGGACTGTGTTGGAAACTGGAGCCCCTGGAGGAAACCCACATCAACACGAGGAGAACATGCAAACTCCACACAGAAATGCCAACTGACCGAGCCGAGGCTCGAACCAGCGACCTTCTTGCTGTGAGGCGACAGTGCTAACCACTGAGCCACCGTGTCGCCCATACAGTAAACTATCACTGAAAAATATTGAAATGTCTTTTAAAATCACATTGGTACATAAATAGCCTATACTAAGCTGCGTGTAAATAGGTTTTTGTTGTTATTTAATATTATAATATATAGTATGCAGTATGGATATATATATATATATAGTATGGACAGAAGTTTAAAGTGAAACTATCACGAAAAAAATATTTAAATGTTGTTGTTTTTTTAAATCACACTGAGAAAAATCACACTGGACAGAAGTGTACAGTGAAACTATCATATACTGTTATAGTTATAGTGAAAAATTCCTTGCACCATTAAACATCACTTGAGAAATATTTGAAATGGAAATAAATATTTCACAGGAAGCTGCATTTAACTGTAAGCTGCGAGTAAATGTTTTGTTCTAAAATAATAATATTATATAATAAATAGTATGCACATGAAGAGAAGGTCACAGTAAAACTATCATATACTTCATATCATAAGCTGCTTTGACACAATCTACATTGTAAAAGCGCTATGGAAATAAATAAAGATGAATATACTGATCCTGTGTTCATTAAAAATGTTCATTCATTCATTCATTTTCTTTTCGGCTTAGTCCCTTTATTAATCTGGGGTCGCCACAGCGGAATGAACCGCCAACTTATCCAGCATTTGTTTTACGCAGCGGATGCCCTTCCAGCTGCAACCCATCACTGGGAAACATCCATACACACTCATTCACACACATACACTACAGACAATTTAGCTTACCCAATTCACCTATACCGCATGTCTTTGGATTGTGGGGGAAACCAGAGCACCCGGAGGAAACCCACACGATCACGGGGAGAACATGCAAACTCCACACAGAAATGCCAACTGACCCAGCCGAGGCTCGAACCAGCGACCTTCTTGCTGTGAGGCGATTGTGCTACCCACTGCGCCACCGTGATGCCCCATTAAAAATAAATATATTTAAATGTCTTTTTAAATTACACTGAAAAATAACTACACTAAGCTGCTGTAAATGTTTTGTAGTGACAGTGCTCAGCATAACCTCATAATGAGCACATCCCATTTTGAAAATGAATGTTTAGCCATTTCTCAGTGAATATGGGTCATATATATTGGTGCACTTGAACAAAACCAACTTATTAAACAGATATTCATTCATTCATTCATTCATTCATTCATTTTCTTTTCGGCTTAGTCCCTTTATTAATCTGGGGTCGCCACAGCGGAATGAACCGCCAACCTATCCAGCATGTTTTACACAGCGGAAGCCCTTCCAGCTGCAACCCATCACTGGAAAACATCCATACACACCCATTCACACACATACACTATGGCCAATTTAGCTTACCTAATTCACCTATAGCGCTTGTCTTTGGACTTGTGGGGGAAACCGGAGCACCCGGAGGAATCCCACTCAAACACAGGGAGAACATGCAAACTCAACACAGAAATGCCAACTGACCCAGCCGGGGCTCGAACCAGCAACCTT
Organism: Danio choprae; assembly: GCA_903798125.1. Classification (NCBI taxonomy): domain Eukaryota; kingdom Metazoa; phylum Chordata; class Actinopteri; order Cypriniformes; family Danionidae; genus Danio; species Danio choprae. The sequence continues at coordinate 1,263,996 of CAIGQW010053884.1, read as the reverse complement.
CTTGGTGTGAGGCGATTGTGCTACCCACTGCACCACTTTGCTGCCTTAAACAGATATATTTATTAAAATAATATTTTAGTCACTGAACGTCTGTAGAAATAGAAAGATAATATTGGGGGAAAAAATTACAAACTACAAACATTTCAACAAAATTTTTTTATTTTTTTGTTTCTCATGAATTTTGATTTAATGTTTTTCTCTAACACATAAATTTGGGCTACTAATTTTTGGACTGTTATAATAAATTATTTTGTTAGATGAGCTCCAGATTTGGCTTCAGTACTAACTAATCTAATGTATATGCACAAATATAATATTGTAAAGCATCCTATAGAAAATATGAATTTAAATGAGAGATTTGTGTGGGGTGTACTCATATATGCTGAGCACTGTATATAATAAATAGTATGCACATGAACAGAAGTCTACAGTGAAAGTAACATATACTCATCCAGTGTTCGTTTATTTTTAAAAATATATATTTTTTTTACAAATATAAGTGAATTGAGCATAAAACAATTAAGTCTCTCCCCCCCCCTTATATTAATTTATGCTAATATGCCAAGAAAGGTACAGTGAAACTATCATGTACTGTTCCTGTGTTCATTGTTTTAAAAAAAAAAATATATATATATATTATTGTCTTTAAATCACACTGATAAATAAGAAGCCCACTAAGCTGCGTGTAAAATAAATAGTATTCACTGACATAGGTGTACAGTGAAAGTAACATATACTCATCCCGTGTTCGTTTGTTTATATATATATATATAACAATTTTAAGTGAATTGAACATAAAACAATTAAGTTGTCCCAAAAAAAACTAAAGAATTGTGTTGTTTCAGCTCATTTTAATAGGTAGGGTTTTAGTAAGGCATACAAACGTATTTTTGAGTGTACTAAGCTGCATGTAAATAGGTTTTTTGTTGTTAAAAAAAACAATAGCTTATAATAAATAGTATGCACATGGATATAAGTGTGTAGTGAAACTAACTTTGCCTGCGCCTCGTCCAGGCTCTGGTCGGTGATGGTCATGATCTGCTGTAAAATGTCTCCGATGTCCTGCTGTTTTCCGTCGTGAGGCGCCGGTAAAGACAGCGGGTGTCCGGCGAGGGTCACGCCGCCCAGGGTCTGCATCAGATGCGTCTGATCCTCCATCCTACAGCTTATCTTAACGTGTTAAATCCACTCCAGAGAGAGAGAAAGAAAGAGATTCAGACGCTGTCCTGACTCCTGAATAGTTCAACGCAATCTAAATGATGGATGCGCGTAACAGTCCCGAGGGCGCGCAAATAAAAACACACAAAAAAGTGCTCCAATAAACCGATTTCCAGTATCAGAAGCAGTCTTTGGTGGCGTTATTGTTCAGCATTTTCAATAGTTGCACGCTATTATTCCAGCAGTGTCCGCTTCTGCAAAACTTCAGGAAAAATCCCCCGTCTGTTTGATTTCCATCGTCAGAAATGTGACTGAGATTCTCGTCGAGCTGCTGAATAATAACACGGACAGGTTGTTATAGCAGATTTGGCTCCTCTGGGTGATGATCTACAGCAGATGTGATGGTGTGAGAATCTCCGTGTGGATTTTCCAGTGTGTCTCCTGTACAGCTGCAGATCCTCCTGAGGACGAGGATGATGATGAACAGTGTTGAACATCAGTGTGTGTAGTGTACTGTAGACTCCGCCCACCGCCGCTGCTATATATGTTTATACCGGTGAAGTCAGAATTATTAGCCCTCCTGAATTATTGTTCCCCCAATTTCTTTTTAACACAAAGAAGGTTATTAACACATTTTTAAACATAATAGCCTAGTTTTAATAACTAATTTCTAATAACTGATTTCTTTTGTCATTGCCATGATGACAGAACATAATATTAGACTAGATATTCTTCAAGACACTAGTATTCAGCTTAAAGTGACATTTAAAGGCTTAACTAGGTTAATTAGGTTAAAGTTAGGGTAATTAGGCAAGTCACTGTATAACAGTGGTTTGTTCTGAAGACAATCGAAAACAAATATAGTTTAAGGGGGCAAATAATATTGACCTTAAAATGGTTTTTAAAAATTAAAAACTGCTTTTATTCTAGCCGAAATAAAACAAATAAGACTTTCTCCAGAAGAAAAAATATTATAGAAAATATTGTGAAAAATTCCTGAATCTGTTAAATGTCATTTGGGAAATATTTGAAAAAGACATTCAGGAGGGTGAATAATTTTGACTTCAACTGTATACACACAGTGCTCAGCATATATGAGTACACCCATCACAGATTTATTTTTATAAACTATATATATATAAACTAATATTATCTATAGGATGTTTTACAATTATATTTATGCACATACATCAGATTAGTCAGTACTGAAGCCAAATCTGGAGAGAATCCAACAAAAAAAACTGAAGATGCAGTCCAAACATGTGTACACCCAAATTAATATTCATTCATTCATTTTCTTTTCGGCTTAGTCCCTTTATTAATCTGGAGTCGCCACAGCGGAATGAACCGCCAACTTATGTTTTACGCAGCGCATGCACTTCCAGCTGCAACCCAGTACTGGGAAACATCCATACACTTTCGCATTCACACACATACACTATGGTCAATTTAGCTTACCCAATTCACCTATAGCGCATGTCTTTGGACTTTGGAAACCGGAGCACCCAGAGGAAACCACCGCGAACACGGGGAGAACATGCAAACTTCTCACAGAAATGCCAACTGACCCAAATGAGGCTCGAACCAGCGACCTTCTTGCTGTGAGGCGACAGCGCTAACCACTGCGCCGCCCCCAAATTAATATGTTAGGGAAAAATATGAAATGAAAATCTAATAAAAAGAAAAAATCAAGAGAAACATAAAAAAAAAATCAAATCCGGTTGACATTTTGTTTTTATTATTATTTATTTTGTTTTACAATAACTTGTTTGAATTTAAATGTATTATCTTTCTATTTCTAAAGATGTCAGGTGACCAAAGTCTTATTTTAATTGCTAAAACTGTTTAGTACAACTGTTTTGCTTAAATGCACCAAAAATTATTGTCAAGATTCACTAAAAAATTAATTCATTCCTTTATTTTTCTTCGGATTAGTCCCTTTTTTATCAGGGGTCGCCACAGCGGAATGAACCACCAACTGTTCCGGCATATGTTTTACGCAGTGGATGCCCTTCCAACTCAGTACTGGGAAACATCCATACACTCTCACATTCACACACACACTCATACACTACAGCCAATAGTATGTATATATTCTCTTTAAAATAACCACTGCATATTATAATTTTTCTTAGTACAGTGCTCAGCATATATGAGTACACCCCCCCATAAATCTCTCATTTCAATTAATATTTTCTATAGGATGCTTTACAATATTATATTTGTGCATAAACGTTAGTTTAGTCAGTACTGAAGCCAAATCTGGAGCTAATCTAACAAAATAACTTATGGTAATAGTTCAGGGGCCTCACGGTGGCGCAGTGGATAGCACGTTCGCCTCACAGCAAGAAGGTTGCTGGTTCGAGCCTCGGCACGGTCAGTTGGCGTTTCTGTGTGGAGCTTGCATGTTCTCCCCGTGTTGGCGTGGGTTTCCTCCGGGTGCTCCGGTTTCCCCCACAAGTCCAAAGACATGCGCTATAGGTGAATTGGGTAAGCTAAATTGTCCGTAGTGTGTGAGTGTGAATGGGTGTGTATGGATGTTTCCCAGAGATGGGTTGCAGCTGGAAGGGCATCCACTGCGTAAAACATATGCTGTATAAGTTGGCGGTTCATTCCGCTGTGGCGACCCCAGATTAATAAAGGGCCGAAATGAAAATGAATGAATGAATGGTAATTGTTCAAACATTAGTAGCTCAAATGTATATGTTAAGGAAAAATATTAAATAGCAAAAATCAAGAGAAACAAAAAAAATAGACGATTTTGTTGAAATGTTGTAGTTTGTAATATTTGTTTTGCAATATTTTGCATGAATTTAAATGTATTATCTTTCCATTTTTAAAGATGTTCTTTGACTAAAATATTATTTTAATAAATATATCTGTTTAATAAATCTGTTTTGTTCAAATGCACCATTATATATGACCCATATTCACTGAGAAATGGATAAAAATATTCATTTTCAAAATGGGGTGTCCTCATATATGCTGAGCACTGAATGTCCTTGATTGTATTGCATTGTATTAAAAAGTAACTGATCATTTCTGATATGTGATAACAAGCAGGTTATTAAAAGTGCATCAAGTTTGTAACCATTAAGTGAGGGTTTATAATTTAAATCTTGATGTAATTTATTATTTTTATGATGTTGTGCTTATGCTTTTGTTATGTGATTTGTATTTTCTGCACAGGGACTGCAGATGGAATTTACGCACTGTATGTAGCTAATTCTGGGGGACTTCTTTGATTGTCCATTGTCCTTGTCAAATAAAGAATAAATAAATAAATAAATAAATAAATAAATAAATAAACAAACATCTTAATTATCTACCTGCACATTTTTAATGTTTCTGTCCATATTGCAAGTCCAATGATTCTTGAGATTAAATGAAATAATAAATAAATAACAATATTTTGGTGTATTTTCACAGCAAAACATGAAAACTGAATCAAATAATGCAATAAATTTTAATAGGAAATATTATTCATTCATTCATTCATTTTCATTTCGGCTTAGTCCCTTTACTAATCTGGGGTCGCCACAGCGGAATGAACCGCCAACTTATCCAGCATATCTTTTATGCAGCGGATGCCCTTCCAGCTGCAACCCATCTCTGGGAAACATCCATACACACTCATTCCCACTCATACACTCATACACTACGGACAATTTAGCGTACCCAATTCACCTATACCGCATGTCTTTGGACTTGTGGGGGAAACCGGAGCACCCGGAGGAAACCCACGCCAACACAGGGAGAACATGCAAACTCCACACAGAAACGCCACCTGACCCAGCCGAGGCTCGAACCAGCGACCTTCTTGTTGTGAGGCAAACGTGCTATTCACTGCGCCACCGTGAGGCCCTAGGAAATATTATATATAATAAAAATCAAATGTCCCTGCAACGACCCTGTCGACTTATATAGTTAAAAATAAAATTGATAAAATATGTAAAAATAAATAAATATATAGATTAAATCAATAGAATAAATAAAATGGATTTGATTTTAAAAATAACATTTTAAAAGTGACACAGTGGCTCAGTGGTTAGCACTATCGCCTCACAGCAAGAAGGTCGCTGGTTCGAGTCTCGGCTGGGTCAGTTGACATTTCTGTGTGGAGTTTGCATGTTCTCCTCGAGTTGGCCTGGGTTTCCTCCGGGTGCTCTGGTTTCCCCCACATGATTTGAATGAAACACATGCGCTATAGGTGAATTGAATAAACTAAATTGGCCATAGTGTATGTGTGTGAATGGGTGTGTGTGGATGTTTCTCAGTACTGGGTTGCAGCTGGAAGGGCATCCGCTGCATAAAAGATATGCTGGATAAGTTGGCGGTTCATTCCACTGTATATATTTATATTTACAATATATTTAGTTACCATATCTTCTATATTACTATATAGTTACTATATTTATTTATACTTCAAAGTAAATTAAGCTAATATTTGTAAATATTTTATAAGTTGTTTAATGTTTTTAAGTTAGACTATATAGAGATATTATAAATTACCACATTAAAATAAAATAATAAAATAAAATGAAATTAAATCAGGGCAGCACGGTGGTGCAGTGGGTAGCACAATCGCCTCACACCAAGAAGGTCACTGGTTCGAGCCTCGGCTGGGTCAGTTGACGTTTCTGTGTGGAGTTTGCATGTTCTCCCTGTGTTGGCGTGGGTTTCCTCCGGGTGCTCCGGTTTCCCCCACAAGTCCAAAGACATGCGCTATAAGTGAATTTGGTAAGCTAAATTGTCTGTAGTGAATGAGTGTGTATGGATGTTTCCCAGTGATGGGTTGCAGCTGGAAGGGCATCCGCTGCATAAAAGATATGCTGGATAAGTTGGCGGTTCATTCCGCTGTGGCGACCCCAGATTAATAAAGGGACTAAGCCGAAAAGAAAATTAATGAATGAATAAAATGAAATTAAATACAATTAAATTCAAGTATTTAAAATTATATTTTAAAATAAAATAAAACAAAAAAGTAAAGTAAAAGATATTTTAAAATAAAAAGTACATGAAAATAAAATACATTTAAGTGTAAAAAGTAAATAAATAAAAAATATATATTTAAAATAAAATAAACTAAAATTTATGTAAAGAAAATAAATAAATAACAAATAAAATATTTTTAAATAAAAAATTACATTGAAATAAAATAAATAAAATAAAGTAAAGCTAATATTTGTAAATATTTTATAAGTTGTTTTATTTTTATAAGTTATAAATGACTTTACTCTGTCAAGAAAAGAAGGAAGCAATGCTGTTTTACTAAGTGTGCATGTTTGAAAATATGAAGATATTATAGATTACCAGAATAAAATGAGATAAAAACGTAAAGTAAAACATATTTTTTAATAAAATTGCATGAAAATAAAATAAAATACATTTTAATTAAAGTAAAAGGGCCTCACAGTGGCGCAGTGGGTAGCACGTTCGCCTCACAGCAAGAAGGTCGCTGGTCGCTGGTTCGAGCCTCGCCAGTTGCCGTTTCTGTGTGGAGTTTGCATGTTCTCCCTGTGTTGGCGTGGGTTTCCTCCGGGTGCTCCGGTTTCCCCCACAAGTCTAAAGACATGCGGTACAGGTGAATTGGGTAAGCTAAATTGTCCATAGTGTATGAGTGTGAATAGGTGTGTATGGATGTTTCCCAGAGATGGGTTGCAGCTGGAAGGGCATCCGCTGCGTAAAACAAATGCTGGATAAGTTGGCGGTTCATTCCGCTGTGGTGACCCCAGATTAATAAAGGGACTAAGCCGAAATGAAAATGAATGAATGAATTAAAGTAAAAAATAAGTAAATAAAATAAATAATTTTACAATTTAATTAAATTAAAGAAAATGAAATAAAATAAAATATAAAATTTTATTTTGAAATAAAAATTACATTAAAATAAAATAAAATGAAATAAAAATAATAAAAAATAAAATGAAATGAAGTAAAAAATAATCTGTCTAAATTATTTGTCGTAAACAATTTCTTGTCTTTGATTGGCCGCATGGCCTGTCCATCTTCCGTTCCGGAGGGCGTTTCCCCGATCGGTGTAGTTCCGGTATGAGGGGCAAACCCGCAGGAAGTAGCTTCCAGGACCACCAACACAGGAACAACAGAGTAAACAGAGAAATATTCTTCAGTTTTGGGGCGGATTTCTCCACAAGTATGAAATGAAACAGTCCGGTCGGCGTCTCGGTCAGACGGTGTGGCGGATCTGCCATGTTTTCAGCCGCTGTTACAGCCTTGAATGAAGGTAAATATTCGCTAATAGTTCTGGCTTATCGAGCAGATTAGTACTAGCATTAGCATAGGATGACTAGCGCGTTCACTTAGCTCTGATTTACGTGCGTTTTATTTAAACTATGACTCAAATATAACGTTACCTGTGTCAGACAGTAACGAGAGCACTATTGCGATAAATCACTTTATAAACGCAGCACAGTTATCGCGGTTATAAGAAGCGTATAGCATTTAGAAGCATTAGCATTTTAGCATCACTTCTCACTTTGTTTCCAAATTATGTTATTTGAATCTTTTTTTTAACGTGTGGGGTAACCGTATGGCATGGTTATCCGTGTATTTGTCTTGGTCTAGTTAAGATTGAGGTAAAGTTGGTTTTATAGTCGCACATTTGGACTTTACCATTGTAATAGTAAAGGAGAATTGAAAAATACAAATATATATTTATTTATTATAATGGCGTACTGTTATGAGCACAACTTGTTACATGTTTACCACGATACTTTGAATATTCGGTTTGAAATCACATGCAAATATGACTTCATAACAACATTAGCACTCTTTAATTGACTGTGAACAATGCTGTACTTTGATAGTCCTTGGTTGCTAATATGATTTCCCTATTTAGAATTTGCTAATAATACTTTATTGAAATTATATTAACAAGGTGAACGTCTTAATGTGTAAATATAAAACCAACTTTACCCCACACTAGTTAAGGAGATTTTTGTTTGGGTTTCTGTTGAGAGAAGAGATCATGACAGCATTGAGGTAACAGTGGTTTTATATTAAATAAATTAATAAAGCACAATTGAAAAAAGCTAATATACTGTATATTATAATGATGTACTGTTATGAGCATATCCCTCGTGATTTTTGTGCTAAACTAGTCGAACGAGTGATTTCAGCTTGACTTTTAAAGAGTTAGTGCTACATGTTTGCGTTGCTAATAATTATTTTAATTTTCAGAAAATCACTTTTTGTTTTTCTTTAAATGGAAGATATTGTTTAACTATTTTTTGTACTTTACTGAGCTAAAATGTGCAGTTGGTTCAGATGTTGATATTTATGTTGCCAAAAAGTAAGATGATATTCACTGTTAATCAACATGGTTGTGAATAGTCTTAATATATCAGACTGTTTACATAAATGGATTTAAATATCGGTTGTTATTATACCCCAAAAATATGTCTTAGTAAAGTTATGTTTAAATGCAAAGTTATTGTGTTAACCTATTATTATTATTATTATTATTATTATTATTATTATTATTGTGTGTTTATGCCATAAACCTGCTCATAGGAGCATGATTAGAGCCTGGTTTAAAGACTGGTATGTCTTGTGATTTATTTTTTTTGTCCTAAAAAAGACTGAATGATTTTAGCTTGCATTTTTTTTGGTACAAATCAGTGTGATATTTTCAACTATCAGAAGCATTGCATAAAATAATGGTCAGAAAATCAATTTTCTTTAAAAGTAAAGTTTATTGAACTGTTAAATAGGGGTGTGAACCTACACTAGTCTAACGGTTCGGTTCGGTTACAATTATCATGCAACACGAAAAAATTGTATTAAAATCAATAAATATATTTATATATTATTTGGAACACAATTTTGTTCTTTAATACAAGCAGTAAGACATATGAACAATACCTTTAATTTTACCTGCTTAAAGAAAACACTCTTTTTGAACGTTTCAAACAAAACTCAAATACATGCACACAAGACAACATGAGCATTTATAGCAAATAAACAAATGTAAATAGTATCCCACTTCCTTTTTGAGCGCTGTCGAGCGAGTTCTTACACTCCTATGTTTGGTCATTGTCTTCACCCGCTCAACAGAAAGGGCTGCGATTGGCTCTAAAACTGTCAGCGCTGTTCACCGATGAGTGACGCGGGAAGAACAGCCACGGTTATGGTCTACATGCACATAATGCATGGTTATCACATGTAATCCGTAATAGACACAATATAACACAAATAATGTTTTATACTATGTAAACAGTATAAATTACACATTGTACCTCTTCCCAAAGGGAAAAACCAGCAACAATCAAGAATGCATGATTATATGCTGCCATGGCTTCGCAATTAAAAAATGTCAATATAATGGAAGTCTATGGGGCAAAAACAGCCACCAACATAACGAAAGGGTAGTAAATTTGCCAAAATAAGATTTGTCACCAAAAAAATCCATTAGCTGAAACACAGAGAATTGTGTGTGACCAAATTAAGACTCAAAATCACCCCAGAGTGGATTAAAACATCCCCAACAGCACACATGGGTTCATGTTTAAAGAGCCCCTATTATTAATTAAAAAAGGTTATATTTTGGTTTTGGGGGTCTCCAACAACAGGCTGATATGCATGCAAGGCCAAAAAACACTTTCATTGTCTCATAATATCCATTTAATTTTACCTAATTATCCCAACGACTCCCATATGATTTGTTCAGGGACTCATTTGTTCCCAAACCCCTCCTTAGCGCGATGCTAATCTGCGCTGATTGGTCCGATGATCCAGTCTGTTGTGATTGGTCGACTGCGTTCAGCGTGAGACACATAGAAATGCCCAGCACAGCTTATCAACAAGTAGTCAGAGTGCAGAGAGAGTGTGTGTGTGTGTGAGCCCAATGGAGGAGTACATTAAAGCAATGCAGTTTAACACCAGCATATTGCTCTATTCTTAACCTGAAGTAAGAACTGTGACACACATTCAGTATTAATCCACACAGCGGCAAAAGATGAATTATTTTAAAACTTGACCGCCACACGTGTGTAAGAACTACTGACGATGGCCATAGCAATGACAAATGGCAGTAGATCGCGAGCTCACAAATGCATTTAAATCCATAAAGCGGCATGCGTCGCATTTTCAACGTGGTTTTAGACACGATATGAGAATATAAAGAGATAACTAGATACAGTACAAGCGGTTACAAGTAACAAAACACAATTAAATACATAATTTGCAAGCTAGAGAAAACAAGGAGGCAACCGTTTTAATCGCACTTACTTGTGAAATGGAGGAAGAAACTGATCCATGAACTGTGTACTGTAAAGTTCCTGTCGAGCTCTGACAAAGTCCCATACATCAATAGTCTTTTCTGATTCTTCCTTTAACAAATGACCGACGAATCCCCCGTTGTAAGTGTGTAGATTGCTGAAGCACTCATCAGAAAAATGACAGGAACACAGCACTAGGCTGGGGCTATAATGCTGAGGGATTTTCACAAAAATAATCTTCAACCACTGACTCTTCACAGCCTCATGTTTGGGTAGGTAAAATAACACTAACTTTCCCCTCACACTTCAGAGCACAGCGTCTACGTGACATGATTCAACTGGGATTCAATCTACTGTGTTTGTGGGCGGGGCCGGGGGTTTTTCAATTTTCCCGGGTCTGTGCGTGCAGCAAATGGGCGGGGCTTGAGTTCCGTATCGACGTCACGCCGGCATGGCTAAAGACTCATTACCGTGGCGATTCATTCAAACCACTATGAGTCGACTCTTTTATAGATGAATCAATAGTTTTAAACACGGTGCACTTTCAAATTTAAGCCTTAGCTGGATATTTCACTTCACTTAGAGCTGTGTTACACACTGCATGGAAGGTCATTTTCAAAAACCCATAATAGGGGCTCTTTAAATATCTTGTTAACCTGCAGGCAGGCATCCATGTCCCACCATGGAGAGGAGAAAATAACCCCCAAAAGAAGGAAAAGAAGACGCTGCATCGCTGAGGAATCTTCGTCCTCTCACTCCGACTGAGGGTCTGCACATCTGGACAGAAGAAGAGGGACGAGGGGCTGGTGCTCAGAATGGCTTTCCTGGACAACCCGGCCATCATCCTGGCTCACATCCGGCAGTCGCACGTGACCAGTGACGACACCGGGATGTGTGAGATGGTACTGATCGATCACGATGTGGATCTAGAGAAATGTCATTTGTCTGCGGCGTCCGCTGGCGGAGGCTCGTCTGGGGGTTCGTATGGAGATAGCAGTGGCGGCGGAGGAGTAGACGGACAGACCTGCGATCTCTCTCAGTCGGTCGACATCACCTCGAGCTGGGACTTTGGCATCCGGCGTCGCTCCAACACAGGCGAGTAGCTGTCTGACTCTCTGACTTTTCTGCTTTTGGGGGATCTTTAATCCAGTTTACTGATGATGTGGTTGGTACAGATAAAGACGAATAACCCAAAACCTTCTCAAATATTCTTTTACATTTTAAAAATATTTTTGCAAGTATTTTTGTTAATAAGTTTTGAAGTGAGAGGAAAATAATTATATTTTATCTTTAACTTTGATTCAAGTAAAATTTGTCTCTTAGAAATAATTATTTAATAATAAGAACACTAAAATTATAGAAATAAAATAGATAAAAATTATAAATAAATAGAGAAATAAATAGAAATAATAAATAAAAGTTAAACAAATTTAAATTAAAATAATTATTAAAATAAACTTCGGCATCCAACGGCGCTCCAACACAGGTGAGTAGCTGTCTGACTGTGACTTCTCTGCTTTAGGGGTCTCTTTAAACCAGTTTACTGATGATGTGGTTGGTACAGGTAAAGACGAATCACTCAAAACCTTCTTAAATATTCTTTTAAGATGTACATATGTTTTCCAGTTTGCTGCTTTTTAGATTATCACTGAAAAAAAAATCTTTCTAGATTGTCACAGAAAATTAAAAAGCTATCACAAATTTTTTTTTGTTTAAAATACGTTTTCAAGAGAGAATAACAGACTTTCTTTTCATCTTTAACTTTGATTCGAGTAACATTTCACTCTTAGAAATTATAATTTAATAATAATTATAATAGTAATGTTAAAATAATAAATAAATAAAGAATGAATGAATGAATGACTGAATGAATACATGCATACATAAATAAAATGATGAATGAATAAATGCATGCATAAATAAAATGATGAATGAATAAAT
>CAIGQW010053884.1:1239108-1251447 GCA_903798125.1 Danio choprae | reverse complement strand
ATGAATAAATACATAAATAAAATGAAATAAATGATGAATGAATTGATGAATAAATGCATAAATAAAATGAAATAAATGATGAATGAATTGATGAATAAATACATAAATAAAATGATAAATAAATAAATAAATGATGAATGAAAGAATAAATACATAAATAAAATGAAATAAATTCTGAATTAATTTATGAATAAATACATAAACAAAATGATAAATAAATAAATACACAACAATGATGATGATGATGATGTATTAATGTATTGAAATATTGTTCTTATTTTCTATTTATTATTTAATGCACCTCATAGCTGTTGGACCTGAGCAATCTCAGGCAACCAAGTTTGAGTAGAGTAGAAAATATTAGTTAATTTGAGTTTATGTGTGCATTTGAAATCCAAATTTACCATGTTTGTTGATTTAGTGCACATTGTTATTCTTTAGGTGAACAATTAATTTATGCATGTTATTTCACTGAAAAATAAAGTTTGGTAATTTTTAATTAAAGTCGTCAGTTTGACTGCTTTAGCTACGTACGGTTCACGCAGACTTTAAATAACACTACTCCTCAAAAGTTTAGAATTATAACATATTTTATTTATTTATTTATTTTTGTTGAAAGAAGTGCATTTATCCTGAAGATCAGAGAAATGTCTGTGGTCATTACAAGCATAAATTCCATTTTTATGTTTTAAAGTGCAAATATTTATTTATTTATTTTTATTAAATATTTCTTTCCATAACACAAAAAAATGGTATTAATTCCAAACTTTGCCTGTCTTAAAAAAAAAAAAATGAAGTAGCTGAATACCGCATTTAGTTGTGCATAGTGATACAATATTAACAATCAATACCACAGTAAGAAATACCACAAAATCACTCAGATCAAGAGTTTTTTCTTATCTTGCTCTTTTAATTTTTTTCAATATGTGGCTTCAATATGTCACTACAAGGCCCACAAGAGTTTGCAAACCAATTTATATTTACAAATAAATTGTTAAAAAAAATCATACAATGTGATTTCCGGATTTTTATTTTTAGATTCTGTCTCTCACAGTGGAAATGCACCTATGGTGAAAAAACTAGACCCCTCCATGATTTTTAAGTAGGAGATATTGAAAAATCACAGGGTGATCAAATACTTGTTGACTTCACTATATATATATATATATATATATAGCTAAATGTTAACAATAAGCTAAGGGGATGCTGGTCTGTTTAGTGGTTTGCTCTGGTTATTTACCTCTGTTTCTGCCTCACAATGATCTCTTTCTGTGTTGCTTTACTTTAAGCAATGATGCTGAGGAAATATAAAGCTGTTTAGATTTCTAACATGGAATATGGGAATATGTACATAACTTGCTATTAAAGATGTTAACAACAAACTACAGTGGTCTTACCCAGTTAATTAAGAGTAGAATGTTATTCCATCAAGATTAGCTTTTGTTTGGTCATCATCAAGCCAGATAACATATTGAAAGAAATAACATCTTATTACGGCTGGGAAGGGAAAACTGGATTCTTTTCTGATAACTGATATGGAATCTCTTCAGAAAGTTATCAAACGGCATCAAACTTTTTTTTTTTTAATCTGGATCTGTTTATTTAAGTGTTTTTAACCCCTTCATCACACTAGAAAAATGTCTTTCTTACTTAGATTGTCTGTCTTGTTTTTACTCCAAATATCCAAAAAATTCTTAAATCAAGAAGCATTTATAGATCAACAAAAAATACAGTCTTGTTTTAAAACAAAAATATGCCAAATTTAAGTGAGTTTTTTCTTAAAACTAGCTGAATAATCTGTCAATAGGGTAAGCTAAATGACAATACCCCATCGGCAGATTATTTTGCTTGTTTTAAGGAAAAACTCACTTAATTTTGGCTAATTAGTTTTAAAAACGACTATATTTTTCGCTTCTAGAAAATGCTTCTTGATTTAAGAATTTTTCGACTTTTAGACTAGAAACGAGACCAAAAATGTAAGTAAGAAAAGCATTTTTTGCAGTGCAGTGCAGAACTATATATGGTGACTTCATTCACATTAATGACAATATACATTTAGGTAACATTTTAAATTTAATTTAAGTCAAAAAGTTTCAAGGGCCTTGTAATAACCCACAGTAACACTAACTATTCCAATTAGTATTTTAATGAGTGCCCTATAGACTAGTGGTCCCCAACCTTTTTATCACCGGTGGTTCGTAGGTTACTAGGCGACCATCAACCATTTTTTGAGAGGATGACAAGCTGACAAAACATTGCTGTCACTCTGGTACAGTTTTTATTTATGCAGTGTTTGGGTGTTCTGTGTTTGTCTGAGATAAATAGTCTACCGAAATGTGTATATTCCATACAAGCTAAAGCTGATCGGTCAGTTCTTGTCACGTGACTCGCGATGCGCTCCCGGGATTCATTCAACTGTGTGCGCCTGGAAGGCTCGAGCGCGTCACGCCGCTTCAGCGCACAAGCCGCACACTTTCATTAGAAATAACAAACTTGCGCAAACTCTACAAAAGACCCAATATGTGAACAGCCCCTAAAAGAACGCCGTCATTTGCGATCTCCAGCAGTTGATCTTCTTGCACAGACATGCTGGATTCACCTGATTTGTTGACAAATGGGTTGCGGATCCATTCCTTGGCAGTTCGCAGGTCCTTCACTGGGCCTTTTCCACTCAGCAAAGAAACTTTCCAAAGACGTCTGTTTCTTACTCATTTTGTTACTTGTGGGTTAAATTGATCAAGTGACCGAGATGTAAGCGAGAGAAGACAGTCATTTTTCTAAATAAAAGATTTTTTTAAATAAAAGATCGTTCAGACTCGGATAATAAATAAAATGGAAATAATTAATGATTTCTTGTGCGGCTCGGTACCAATTGATCCACGGAATGGTACCGGTCCGCGGCCCGGTGGTTGAAGACCACTACTTTAGTCCATTTTGAGGGATGTAAACAATAACGATGGTCCTAACGTATTTCCTGTTTTATATATTTTACTTTTCACAGCTTCCAAAAATCCAAAAAGGCCCCCATATTGATAAATAATGTTATGACGGCTGTATTATAGTTAAGTTATGATTGAACTGCTTCTTGTTACAGTAATGAAACTGTTTGACAACAAGCAGGAAGTGTTTTTGGGCCAATGACATCACCACATTGTAACGGTCTATTAAGGGTTTACGAATATTTACGAGAGATTCACTTGATTGCAATGGAAAGAATTGTTTTCTAAATAGTAGTGATTATTCGCAAGACCTGAAAGAATTGTTAATGCAGTCCTTAAGGAGCCAGAATCTTTAAGTGGAATCTGAACTGGAGCCAAAATCATTCAATTCCTTACTATTCCCATCTGTGATGCTTACGGATTATCAATAGGCTGAAACCTTAGAGTAAAAAAAAGGTTTGCTGCTTCGTCTTTCCCTCAAAACGCCTGTGTTAATGCAATGCTCTACATGAGTCTTCTTTACTGTACCAGCCACTGACAATCGATCATTAAAATCAATCTGGGGCTCAATAAATGTTTGCACGAACAATAAGGACATTTGACAAAGCATTTTGATCTTAGCAGATGCCATAGAAATGAAATGAAGTGTTGATTCGGAGGAATTGATGTTTTATTTATCTGATTTTGCCTGCTCTGTGATCAAGGGTTAATCTGATTGTGCTTGTTGGCTCGGCTGGGAATGGGAACTGACTGAAATTGATTTGTACTCTTAGAAAATCGTGCCTTTCGCAAACCTGTTTCCAGTGCTAAAAGTCTTTTGGAATCAGTTGTAAGCTTATTTCATTGTTTGCAATTTTTTTGTACACTGAAAAAAATTATTTATTGGATTTACTAAATTTTGTTTAAGGTAAGTGGTTGCAAACTATTTATATGGGCTGAATTTAGACATAAGTGGTTGCAAACTATTTATATGGGTTGAATTTAGACATTTGTTTGTTAAAATCTTTTTCAGTATAGTAAGTCTTGTCTTTTTTTGTTATTATTTTTGTGCATTTATTTGTATTCATATTCAGATCAGAACAAATAGTTTTTTTGTGTTTGCATGTTGGGCTATTGAAGAGAATATCTCTGGTGTGCAACACATTTATAAGTGGTTTGGTTTGATTGATTCTCTAATCAAATTCAGCATTTGAATAAAAATAAAAGACTATTTGACTTTAAAACGGTCAACATTCTTGAAAATGACACATTCAAAACATCTTAATTATGACATTTTAATAAAAATTTAAAGTGTAAATTTAATATTAAGTACATGAAGGACTTTCATGATGCTATATATGCTGGAGGTGTGAATTACAAAGGTGCTTGAATTAAAATGATTAATGATTTCAAGTCCTTGAGGTTGGTGTCCATGAAAGAGTGTACACAAACAGAAGTTTTTTTTCTTCCTCAGGTAAGTCATGTCTGCTGTATGTTGCTTAGAAAACAGCAAAGCAGTAGACTTAGTGAGTTCTTTTTTTCACCCCCAAATTAAAAGTACCTCATTATTTACTGTGGTTCCAAACCTTTGCGTTTCTTTCTTCTGTTGAACACAAAAATATGATATTTTGAAGAATGTTTGTAGTTGGCACTTATTGACCTCCATAGAAAAAACAACAACTTTAGAAGTCATTGGATGCCAGCTGGGCAGCACGGTGGCGGAGTGGATAGCACATTCGCCTCACAGCAAGAAGATCGCTGGTTCGAGCCCCGGCTGGGTCAGTTGGCATTTCTGTGTAGAGTTTGCATGTTCTCCCCGTGTTTGCGTGGGTTTCCTCCGGGTGCTCCGGTTTCCCCCACAATTCCAAAGACATGCGGTTACAGGTGAATTGGGTAAGCTAAATTGTCCGTAGTGTATGAGTGTGAGTGTGTGTGTGTGTGTGTGTGTGTGTGTGTGTGTGAATGAGTGAGTGTGTATGGATGTTTCCCAGAGATGGGTTGCGGCTGGAAGGGCATCCGCTGCGAAAAGAAAATGAATGAATGGATGCCAGCTACCAGCATTCTTCAAAATATCTCCTTTTGTGTTCAACAGTAGAAACTCAAATAAGTTTTGAACAAGTGAAGTGTGAGTAAATGTTTTTCATTTTAAGATTTGTGAGGCTCCAATTATATGTTATTTTCTTATTAAATTCAAACCGTTTTCATTCTGTGTAAAAAGGATCAAAATACTAATGTTCAATGTTGGTTGAGTCATTCAGTTTCAGTCAGTACCTCTTGTCAGATGCTGAAATGTGAATTAATCACCGGCTCGGGATTGCTAATCATGATGAAATGGACGTGGGTCGGCTCTGGTTTTGTTGGGGAGAGGAATCTTTGAAATATTTCTGCATTTTTAAAAATATCTAAATAACTTGTCCCTAGGACGACAAGACAGTTTCGCGAGACCTGAGCCTGCTGGTAAGCAAGTGTTCAGGACAGGAAACAGTGCTGAAAATATCAATATGAATCTGATTAATCTTTTCTGTCAATCAGTTTGAATTTTAGAAGTTCAATTTGTGATCTTAAAATAATACTCCTTAATTTATATGAGTAATTCACGTTTCAGTCATTTAATTACTACTTAGTGACGTTGTCTTGAGTGACATTGTTGAAATCTGAAAAGGTCTCATATAAACACAGATCAAGTCATCATCAGCTTAATTCAGTTTGGATGGCTGTATCTTAATCACCTATGAAATGTTGTATTACTGTACTTTAACTTTTTACTTCAATTTTTGCATTTCGGGTCTGGACCATCCTGGTCCATGGGTCTGATCCATAGATCAATGGTCTGGAACCTATGAAGTGTTGTTTTATAAAGCATTCGTAATGTAACATTTTTCAGTAATTTAATGAATATGAAAAAAATGTATATTTTTTTTACAATCAGATTGTCAAATTTACCAATAAAAAATAAGCAATTGAAAAAAGAGCTTGAAATAATTAGTACTATAAAAAAGCTCATCAACCACTCCAAAAGAAGCTATATCAGGATGTGAATTACAGGGGGTTTGGGGGGGATTGACTAATCATGATGAAGTAGATGATTACGTGGACCCCCCCCCCCCATTAACACTTGATCCCCCCCTAAAGGACATCAAACAAAATGCATGTGGGGGGGGTCAGCCCTTTAATAGGGATAAATAGTTTTCTCTGATCTGCCTCTTAAATAATAATAATAATAATAATATTAATAGTTTATTGAATAAAATGCTTGCAATACATTTGACCACTCCTATAACAGTTCATAGCATTCTGAATGCATATGCATAATCACGGCAGATCTAGAGGACCGAAAAACATGGCAAGTGATCATAAAACACTTCTAGTAAAATAGCTGTTTGTATCTTCATATAGTCTAAAAGTAACATTAAAATAAACACATAGTTTGAACTTTGACTTGCATCAACTTCTGAAATACCTAATCAGAGATTACTGTAGGTATAATTACTAATTGGAGATTATTGTAGGTATAAATATCCCTCAAAACACTGAAAATTCAATAGGTTTTATTATTGCATTTATAAAATTTATTTAATTCGCAGCCCCCCCCCCCCCCCCATATATGTCATTGTATAATTCGCACCTTGACCTATATACATGCACTTGTGTGTGTGTGTATATACAGTGCTCAGCATATAGGTACACCCCTCACAAATCTATCTATTAAATACATATTTTTAATAGGAAGCTATACAATATTATATTTGTTCATATACATTAGATTAGTCAGTGCTGAAGCCAAATCTGGAGCTTATCTAACAAAATAACTTACAATAACGGCCCAAAAACTAGTACACCCAAATTTATTACTCATAAAAATATTAAATATAAATTTAAAAAAGAGGAAAAATCAAGAGAATCAAAAAAATAAAAAGGTTTAGTTGAGAGTTTTTAGGTTGTAATTTTTTTTGCAATATTTTGCTTGAATTTAAATGTATTATCTTTCAATTTTTGAATATGTTAGCTGACTAAAATATTATTTTAATAAATATATCTGTTTAATAAATCTGTTTTGTTCAAATGCACCAAAGTACATTGCCTATATTCACTGAGAAATGGATAAAAATGTTCATTATTAAAATGGGGTGCATTTAAAAACATATACTCTGATACTGAATTAGATATCATGAGGTATGTAGTGGAAACAAAATATATCTTAAAACAGTTCATATTTATGAAAACTGCTTATTTAGCTGGAACATTTTCAAACAAAATACATTTAGTTTGCACAAAAATTAAAAAGTGGTTGATGTTTATTACTGCAGCGATTTTGACAATAGATGCGTACATAGTTTATTAACAACATTCAGTCCAAAAGTGCGTGACTTATGGGTAAAATTCAATACAATTAAAAAAATCAATGTACTAATATAACATCAATATAACTTCCTAAAAGTGTAAAGAAAAAGCATTTTGGCACTTAATGCTTCTACATGGGTACTTTGTCTAAATTGACCCGAATGTTGTATAAGTGTAGCTGATTTGTAGCTTTTAATAGATATAAATGATGTATTTTGAGGGTGTTAAAATGCAGAAGTTTTGCCTCTTTGCAAAAAAAGACTTTAAATATTGTGCCTGTGTAATGATGTTTTCTTTTTTTACCCACATGCTTTATGTGGACTCACTCAGAATCAGCGAAACACTGTGACACGAGTATGAGATGTTACACAGCAAAAACTCTTCACCAGAAACTTCTGCAATTAAAGCGGGATTACATTTGCATACACTTCAAGTGCTGCATATTTGTGCTCTTAAAATACCAGCCAAGTGCTTTCCTCCTGAATCTTTGAGCTTCAAATGCACAAGTAGGACTATTTTGAATATAAAATGCTCCTAATGCACAAAACTGCATACCAAACAATATGCATAATCTTGTATTGTCTACGAGCGGCATATATGCATGTTGTTTAGTATGCGCTTTTATATGTCTGGCAAATGGAAAATTATGTAGATCAGACTTCATCAAATAAGTGGAACATGTCTTCTATGTAGACATTCAGAAATAATGTTATCCTAATATTATACAGTGAGCATTTTTATGATTGTCTGACTAACAGTGAGTGTCATGGTTTTGCTTCAGCTGGTATTTCTGAACAATACAGATTAATATGCTTTGAAAAATAGTCCTTCAAGAACTTCTACTTTTAACCTTTATGTGCTGTTGGGGATGTTTTCATCCATTCTGGGGTGATTTTAAGTCTTAATTTGTACACAACTTTCGCTGTATTTCAGCAAATGGAGTGTTTTTTTAATGGTAAATCTTATTTTAACACATATTTTGGGAAAACGCTTTGAAATTTTTAAACAACTCAACAATACACAATGAAATTTACAACCCTTTTGTATAGTGGCTGTTTTTGCCCCATTGACTTTCATTATAATGACAATTTTTGATTGCAAAGCCATGACAGCATATAATCATGCATTCTTGATTGTTGCTGGTTTTTCCTGTTTGAAAGGCAGACCCGTAGCCAGCCTGGTGAAAGGGGTGGTTCTTCTTCTGCAAAAAGTGGACCTTTTTGCAGTCATTCGCCTCGTTTTCTATTTAATTATGAGATTTAAACACTATTTTTAGCTTGATTAAAAAGTGTGGTTATAATGACCATCCAACAAGCTAATGTACCAAAATATTTCCTAAAGATTTAGAATAAAGAAATATGAACAAATAAATTAAAAACGAAATAAATTAAAAACTGTTAAATTAAAAACTATAGCCATTGTCATTTATTAGGCAAACACTAAACTGGCCAGCACATTCAGCCTTCCTCAGTTGTAATATGGCCATTGGATATTGAACAATTAAATCATCATAATAATAATATTAATAATAATAGAGCTTCGCTATTTTACTAGCCTCTCTTGCAAAAAAGTTCACTTGAAATTTCATGGATAACAACAATAGCCAAATTAGTATTCAAATAATTTTTAATATGGGCTGCTTTTGGTGCTTCACACCTTTTTATTGGTCATTTTTTGTTTCAAGAATAAGCTCTAAGATTTAGAATAAAAGTTACTTGTAAAATATTTTCTCTATATAAAAACAATACATTAGTGAAAGATGACTTCACTTTTATTGCACAGTTGGACTCATGAAAATTAATAGATTGCAATGGCCAAAACTGATTAGCTGAAGTCACACTGAAGCGACAGCCAACAGAGGATTCGGCTTGGTCTTAAATTTTTTTTGATGGGTTATTTTCACAATTTGGTGGTGCGGTGGCGCAGTGGGTAGCACAATTGCCTCACAGCAAGAAGGTTGCTGGTTTGAGCCTAGGCTGGGTCTGGGTTTCTGTGTGGAGTTTGCATGTTCTCCCTGTGTTCGCGTGTGTTTCCTCCGGGTGCTCCGGTTTCCCCCACAGTCCAATCACATGCTGTACAGGTGAATTGGGTAAGCTAAATTGTCCGTAGTGTATGTGTGTGAATGGGTGTGTATGGATGTTTCCCAGTGATGGGTTGCGGCTGGAAGGGCATCCGCTGCGTAAAACATATGCTGGATAAGTTGGTGGTTCATTCCGCTGTGGCGACCCCAGATTAATAAAGCGACTAAGCCGAAAAGAAAATGAATGAATGAATGAATGAATGAATTTTCACAATTTATGATGGCATAGCAGTCAAAATAGGACAAATGAGTTCATGTATGGGACAAGTTCTGGACCTTGGTCAGTGAGGGGTGGGTCTTTCACAATGTTTTTATGACACTTAAGAATTATTCTTATTGCAATAATAAAAAACGATACACATTTTGACTTAATCATGGGCATTTTTCTTGCTAATTATGTCCAGCCAAAATGTTTTGTCAGATTGATCCAAACAGTTTTTTTGGCAGCTAAATGGGTCGAGTTAGACTTTAATTTGATGACCAGCTATTTAATATTTAAATCATCAATCGAATATAAACCTGTCAGCTTTTTATCGTAGCTTAAAAGGTGCCATAAAACCCAGTATACTTTTTCAGCAAGCCTTTATGTTTGTCAGTCACAGTTGTTACAGAATTCTAATATACAGGTCTGGTTTTTATTGAAATGAATTGGACTACTTTGAAGTGTAATGAGGTCATGCGACTGACACTGTTAATGAGATGAAAGTGTTTTTCATTTAAAGCTCAAAGACTGGAGCGACTGAGGAAAGAACGACAGAACCAGATCAAATGCAAAAACATCCAGTGGAAAGAGAGAAGCTCGTCTCAATCAGGTACAGTAGCATAACATTTGTAGGCTACTATATGTGTTATATTTTTTTGTTACAATAATTTCTGAAGCTTTTACCACAATATACACTCACCGGCCACTTTATTAGGTACACCTTACTAGTAACGGGTTGGACCCCCTTTTGCCTTCAGAACTGCCTTAATCCTTCGTGGCATAGATTCAACAAGGTACTGGAAATTTTCCTCAGAGATTTTGGTCCTTATTGACATGAGAGCATCACGCAGTTGCTGCATATTTGTCGGCTGCACATCCATCATGCGAATCTCTCAATCCACCACATCCCAAAGGTGCTCTATTGGATTGAGAGCTGGTGACTGTGGAGGCCATTTGAGTACAGCGAACATATTGTCATGTTCAAGAAACCAGTCTGAGATGATTCGTGCTTTATGACATGGCGCGTTATCCTGCTGGAAGTAGCCATCAGAAGATGGGTTCACTGTGGTCATAAAGGGATGGACATGGTCAGCAACAATACTCAGGTAGGCTGTGCCGTTGACATGATGCTCAATTGGTACTAATGGGCCCAAAGTGTGCCAAGAAATGATCCCCCACACCATTACACCGCCACCACCAGCCTGAACCGTTGATACAAGGCAGGATGGATCCATGCTTTTATGTTGTTAATGCCAAATTCTGACCCTATCACCTGAATGTCGCAGCAGAAATCGAGACTCATCAGACCAGGCAACGTTTTTTCCAGTCTTCTATTTTCCAATTTTGGTGAGCCTGTGCCAGTTGTAGCCTCAGTTTCCTGTTCTTAGCTGACAGGAGTGGCACCCGGTGTGGTCTTCTGCTGCTGTAGCCCATCCGCCTCAAGGTTCGATGTGTTGTGCGTTCAGAGATGCTCTTCTGCATACCTTGGTTGTAACAAGTGGTTATTTGAATTACTGTTGCCTTTCTATTAGCTGGAACCAGTCTGGACGTTCTCCTCTGACCTCTGGCATCAACAAGGCATTTTCACCCACAGAACTGCCACTCACTGAATATTTTCTCTTTTTCGGATCATTCTCTGTAAACCCTAGAAATTGTGCATAAAAATCCCAGTACATCAGCAGTTTCTGAAATACTCAGACCAGCCCGTCTGTCACCAACAACCATGCCACATTCAAAGTCACTTAAATCACCTGTCTTCCCCATTGTGATGCTCGGTTTTAACTGCAACAGATCGTCTTAACCATGTCGACATGTCTAAATACATTTTGTTGCTGCCATGTGATTGGCTGATTAGAAATTTGCATTAACGAGCAGTTGGACAAGCGTACCTAATAAAGTGGCCGGTGAGTATATGTTCATTATCATGATGTATTGTATTATTGAACGTCAGCACATATCTAATATGCACATTCACTGCTCTTTATTGCTTGTCCTCTGTATGTTTTTATTTTTGTAGCAGACGATTTGAGTTCGCTTTTTGAAAAGAAGGACTTTAAGGACAGACCGCGGAGCACGGGCAGTAAATCCACGCTCTCGTTGCGGCTGGAACAGTGTCCTCAACAGCTCAACAACCCCTTCAACGAGTACTCCAAATTTGATGGCAAGGTGAGCACTTCTGTATCTAGATTGTTCCTCATGGCAAAATACATGGCAGATTATCTTTCAAATTCAACATAGTGCATCGATGGGCAACATAAGTAGACCCATACGGAATCTCTCCGTGCAGAAATCCATAAAAAAATTATTTCATTTTTTTACAGACCATCATTAAGTCTGCTTATTTATCTATGTAAATGCTTGTAAATATATATTTATTCAGTTTTATATCAACTTCAGTAATGTTAAATAATATGCAAATGCTTATATGAATTATTTACAATACAGTTTGTAAAGTAACATTTTCTGTATTTTAGTAAATATATTATTATTATTATTATTATTATTATTATTATTATTTTATATTATTATAGAGAGACATACTTTGGTTATTAAGTATTTGCATAAAGTTTATTTTTTTATTTATTTTTTGTTTATATATTCACATTATTTATACACCGTGCGTACACAAACATTATGTAACTACAAACATTTATTTTATATGTGATTAATCGCGATGACAGCACAGATAAACTGTATATTCATTCATTCATTTTCATTTGGCTTAGTCCCTTTATTCGTCAGGGGTCACCACAGCGGAATGAACCGCCAACTTATCCAGTATATGTTTTACGCAGCAG
>CAIGQW010053884.1:1171006-1207330 GCA_903798125.1 Danio choprae | reverse complement strand
GACCAATCAAATAGTTTTTTCTTAGATGCATTTAATAACTTCTTGGTGTTTGCTATTTAGTTTACATTATTGTAAAGCTTTGGAGAAATTTGCTTTATTTTATTTATTTTATTGTAATTAATGAATAAATTTATTTACATTTTATTATTTTATTTTAATTTAAATATTGAAATTTATTTATTTACATTTTATGTTTGTTTTGTTTATTTTATTTTATTTTTTAAGTTATTTATTTAATCAAGTTGAATGCATTTAAAAAACGTCTTGGTATTTTATTTATTTATTTTTTATTATTTACTTGACCAATCAAATAGTTTTTTTCTTAGATGCATTTACAAACTTCTTGGCGTTTGCTATTCAGTTTACATTATTGCAAAGTTTTGGGAATTGTTTTATTTTATTTTATTGTAATTAACTAATAATTAATTTAATTATTTATTTACATTTTATTATTTTATGCTAATTTAAATATTGTATTTTTAATTTATTTCACTTTTAATTGTAATTTATTTTAGATTTTACTTTTTTATTTATATATTTTTTTTATTTTTCATTATTTTTTAATAACAAATGTTTATTTAAATTATTAAAAGTGTTTTTATTTTAAATATTTACATTTATTTTTACTGTCATTAAAATATTTATTTTAATTTAATTAAATTTTTTATTTTGCCTTTGTTCATGTTCAACCACTGGATGTTGTTCCCCCAGTCATCTTCTATGCTTGTACATTAATTTTCAGATTTTAATCAGATCTTTATGCTTTCCTTGTAGATCATGCAATATTTAAACTCACATATCTCAGCAACCACGACTACAAAGCTCTGTACTTCGAGTGTGACGCTGCTACTGTCAATGAGATTGTGCTCAAGGTGAAGTTCAACTCTAAATTAAGCCTCTATATTTATACCTTGTCATGTTTTACTGCATTCCTTTGTATAAATTAGGGGGTCCCACGGGGTAATTTCTGAAATATCATGGCAATATAAAAGCTCTGTTTCAGACATTGAAAGTCAGGGAAATTGTAATTATTTTAAGTCATGGAATATCAGTTTCTTTTGTTTGTTTCTTTATATATTAGTTAGCATTTATATTTGTGTAATAATATTAATGTTAATTATATTAATAATATTAATAAGTATAAAATAAAAAAACTTTCCTATATCGTATTTCTTTTTATCACAATGTTTCATGTGTTTTGCCTATTGTAATGATTATAATATTTTTCAGCATCATTTTATTCCTTTCCCGCTTCTCATTTGGTAGTCTCTTAAAGGGATAGTTCACCTAAACATTAACATTTGCTCACTATTTACTCTCACTCAAGTGTTTCCAAACTATTACGAGTTTCTTCATTCTGCTGAACACAAAAGTAGATGACTTGAAAAATGCAGAAAACCTGTAACCATTGACTTCAATAGTAGGAAAAACAAACACTATGGTAGTCAAAATATCTCTTTTGTGTGTGTTTAACAGATTAAAGAGCAAAATGTGAGGAAATAATTGATATAGATTTGATGAAAGCGTGTTTATATTCTAGCTTGCTTTTTCATTTATTTATATTTAATTCAAATTTATTTTATTATCAACTTGATCAATCGTTTTTTCCTAGATGCGTTTAAAAACATATTGACATTTGCTATTCAGTTTACATTATTGTATAGCTTTGGAGATTATAAAATAATTTAAATAATTTAAGCTTTAATTTAAATATTTAATTTATTATTATTAATTTTAATACATTTTTTAAACTTTATTTTTTTAGTTTATTCTTAGATGCTTTTTAAAACTTCTTGGTATTTGCTATTCAGTTTGCATTATTGTAAAGCTTTGGAGAATTAATTTATTTACATTTTATTATTTTATTTTAATTTAAATACTGAAATTTATTTTTATTTTTACTTTTAATTGTAATTTATAATTTTTATTTTATGTTATTTTATAAAAATAAAATTATGATTTATTTTTATTTACATTTTTATTTTAATACATTTTCAGTTTTTTTGTAATTAATTAATTTTGGATTTTAATGCATTAGTTAATGCTGAACCATGATTAATAAATAAAAAGATTACTCATAATTAGTTAATGTAAGTAAATAGATCAACTAATAGACCAATATTCGAAAGTGTTACCAATTTCTTGTCATCTGAGCTTAGTTATCTGTTTTCTTTCAATTTAGAGAAATTTAAGCCTCTTAAAAAGTATTTCAAAGTCTTAAATGCTATTTTACATGGTATTAAATGTGTATAGTTTTGATATTACAATGTCCTGTTGTATGATAAAGTTTGCCTGAATTTAATCTGCATATATTGGGATGCTGTGTAGTTAATGAAATTGATAAAATCCTGCTGGATTTGACACCATGTTGCTTTGTTTACTGCAGTAACCAAGGCAACACCGTTATTCCTGCTTTTCTATAGGCGCCCCCTGCTGGATCATGATTTTCATTCATTGTATAAATAATGTTTCTTACAATCAGTATTTAGTAAATATCCACTACCTGACAAAAGTATTTTTGCCTATCCTACGTTTCTAAGGAACAACAAATAATAACTTGACTTCTAGTTGATCATTTGGTATCAGAAGTGGCTCATATGAAAGGCAAAGACCTCTAGATTACGCTTATTTTACCAACATAAAATATGATTGTGCCTTAATTGTTAATTATTTCATTAGGACAGTAAGGTCTGCCTTTGCTTAGACAAAAGTCTTGTCTCTTAACAGAAATAATGTAGAGTATAGAATATCCTCCCAGAGTTCATCAAGATTTTTTGGATTCATCTTCAATACCTCCTACTTCATCTTACCCCAGAAATGCTCAATAATGTTCATGTTTGGTGACTAGGCTGGCCAATACTGGAGCACCTTGCCCTTCTTCTGAGATCCCTCGCACGCCCCATACTGAATGTAACCCCAAACCATGAATTTTCCTTCACCAAACTTGACTGATTGCTGTGAGATTCTTGGCTCCATGCGGGTTCTAGTACGTCTTCTGCAGTATTTGTGATGATTGGGATGCAGTTCAACAGATGATTCATCAGAAAGATCCACCTTCTGCCACTTTTCCAAATGATCAACTAGAAGTCAAGTTATTATTTGTTGCTCTTACAACTGGGATCGACAACAAGACTTTTGTTAGGTAGTGTACTGTTAGTTAAAAGGTAGCCAGTGTTACCAGTTGAAACCTAAAGCATCAATGAGGTCTTGAAATATAGGGAAATAGTCTTAAAAAGGTCCTAAAAGTTATTGAATTTCACTCTCTGATTCCCATATCTACCCTGTTTACAGAATGTGTTGCTGTTTTTTTCCCCCTCCTAGGTGAACTACATCCTGGAGTCTCGTGCCAGCACATCGAGAGCGGATTATTTTGCCCAGAAACAGCGCAAACTAAGCCGTCGCACGAGCTTCAGTTTCCAGAAGGACAAAAAGTCAGGCCAGTAAAGCTGGAGGACGAAACCGTTCAGCCGACTCTGAACCAGACCAAGAGAAAGAGACGGGCCTGTGTGAGGAACAGAGGAACATAGAAAAGGTAAAAACCTAAGAAAGAGGAGAACGCCATGGTCTCGTTCCAGATGGAGAAAATCAGCCTTTCCGTGAGCTGATGGTCCGTAATCATATCAGAGCACTAAAGCTCCACGCTGTCACTCGAATGTACTCGCAAAACCAACCAACAATCTGACTGAACATTTAGATATTAGCCATCGCCCAGACCAGACCAAACCATCAGCTGGACTCTGGATGCCAAGGGCCGAGAACTTGCTGCTGTTTTGCGTCAGTTTTCAAAGACTTCCTCCTTCCACTGCCTACAAATGAACTGTACATAAATGCGCACCAAAACCAACGCAGTCGGAAACTTCGAAAGGCCAGAATGAGCAAGCGAAACCGTATTAGCTGTTCCCGTATGTTTCAAAGATGTTAAGTGGCAGCACTTTACTTGAAGGGATGTTCGTAAGGATGTCACGACAGCTTTATTATTGTGACGTGACTCTATTTTGTCATGACAGCTTGACATAAACGAGTACATCATAACATGTCTTTGTCGCGACAACTTGACATTATCAAGACTATATAACTTTTTGTTTGGATGCTTATGACAACTGTCGTTAAGTGTCATTCGCACAGTTATGTCATGTTACATGCAAAGGTGACGTTGTTTGAGATGCCTTCATTATGACAGCTTGACAAACGACTACATCATAACCTGTCTTAGTCTTTGTTATGACAATTTGACATTATCACGACTATATAACGTTTTGTTTGCATGCTTATGACAGCTGTCTTTAAGTGTCGTTTGGTCAGTTATGTCATTTTTAATGCAAGGGTTACATTATTTGAGATGCCTTCGTTATGACAGCTTGACATAAACTAATACATCATAACCTGTTTTTGTCGTGACAACTTGACATTATCAAGACTATGTAACTTTTTGTTTGCATGCTTATGCCAACTGTCTTTAAGTGTCATTTGCACTCATTTGCACAGTTATGTCATGTTACATGCAAAGGTGACATTGTTTGAGATGCCTTCATTATGACAGCTTGACATAAACGAATACATCATAACCTGTCTTTGTCTTTGTCGTGACAACTTGACATTATCAAGACTATATCACTTTTTGTTTGCATGCTTATGACAAGTCGTTAAGTGTCATTTGCTCAGTTATGTCATCTTACATTATTTGAGATGCCTTCATTATGATAGCTTGGCATAAGCTAATACATTATAACCTGGCTTTGTCTTGACAACTTAGCATTAAGACAGAATAGCTTGTCATAAATCTTTCATAAACATGATAGTCCATTATAGTTTCATCATAAATATTTTTTGATAGCTTTTGTCATTACAAAATGTTCTGTGAAAGTGTGATTACTCTGTCGAATACTTTGATAAAAGGGTCATTAATATTTAATGACATTTTAAAGACCGATTTAATTTGTACGACTGTAATTCAAGAGGTCAAGAGAAATATTAATGACGTTATTATAACATTCATGACACAATTACATTGGCTTCATGGCGATTATGTTTATGACAGATTTATGGCAAGTTACGTTGACAGGTTATGATGTATTTATGTCAGATAATATGGCACTAATATGGCACTATAATAAAAAAATCTCAAACAATGTCATCGTTGCATTTAAAATGACATAAGCTAACATAAATTAATACATCATTACCTGTCTTTGTCGTGGCAATTCGGCATTAAGACAAAATAACTTGTCATAAATCTGTCATAAACATGATAGTCCTGAAGCCACTGTAATTGTGTCATGAATGTTATAACAGCGTCATTAAGATTTCTCTTGACCTCTTGAATTACAGTCGTACAAATTAAATCTGTCTTTAAAATGTTGCTAAATATTAATGACACATTAATGAAAGTATTCGAAAAGTATCTGAAAGTGTGATTACTCTGTCGAATAATTTGATAAATGTTTCGTTAATATT
The DNA here is from genome assembly GCA_903798125.1 of Danio choprae. Lineage (NCBI taxonomy): Eukaryota > Metazoa > Chordata > Actinopteri > Cypriniformes > Danionidae > Danio > Danio choprae. Next base: position 1,201,876 of record CAIGQW010053884.1, on the reverse strand, counting down.
TAATGACATTTTAATGATCAATTCAATTTGTATGACTGTAGTTCAAGAGGTCAAGAGAAATATTAATGATGCTGTTAGAACATTCAATGACACAAATACAATGGCCTCTTGACGATCATGTTTATGACAGATTTATGACAAGTTGACAAAGACAGGTTATAATGCATTTATGTCAAATTGTTATAACAAGGTGTGGTGTTTTTTTTTTGTTTTTTTTTCCATAATGCAATTCAAAAGCATAAATAAATAGGGGGAAATTAAGTAAAATAATAACATGAATCGCAAAATACGTAAAACTGCTAATTTACAAATGTTTCGTTTACAAGTCACTATAAGAAACCAACTCAAACAATGTCATCATTGCATTTAAAATGACATAACTGAGCTGATGACCCTTACTGACAGCTGTTATAAGCAGGCATCTCATGTTATGTCATGATTATAAAGGTGTCTTATGGACTCCAGCTTCAAGTAAAGTGTTACTTGTTAAGTTAAAACAGACATCGATGCATAAAGGGATGTTTTTTTTGTTTTTTTTTTAACAATGTAAATAGCAACCGCATTCAGGGTGTGATGACAAACCCTCTTTGGCCATAGTACTTCAGTGCCTGCTACAGATCAACTGCATTTGTGTGTTTTTTAGCTTTTATTAAGCATCCGCTGATACAGTCGGGTCAAACACGCCTGCAAACTTTTTACCAACGGAGGAAGCCGCTAGGTTAAGGACTGACCGGTTTTTAACGATCAAATACAAAATGAGTAACTACTTCTTTGGACTGTGATGCGTTTCTCCCTTCTTTTGATTGCATATATTACAATAACGAACCAATCGGCGGCTAGACGGCGGCTTTGGCTCCTCTGACTGTCTGCAATGGGAATGTATGACGTTTTTGCCACGTTTCTTGGTAAATGTTTCAGAAAACACTTTGAAAGTAGGTTCATTTCATCTGCAAGGAATGGCTCCATCTCCGCACCAAATCTGCCGTTTCAGCCTGTTTCTGTCTTTGTGTAACTCCACTCCAATCGCTGCTGTTGTTAAACTGGATTCAGGGTGTTCGTTCTATCCAAAACTGTTCTGACTCAGGTTTCCGACTGCCATGTTGTCTTGACTGATCTAGTTTCATTTTGTTTTTGGTTCTTTTTCTGTGTGTCTGTCAAAGCCGGAGAGCGATGACTGACGCTCAGTTGGACAAAGACAGCATGTGTTCCCGTGGCAGGGATTACAGCTGAATAGACATTTCAAATAAGAAACTTTATTTATAATATTACATTGACCTGGGGGGGGGGTTATCATGCGGCCTATGGAATCAACAATATTTGCTACAGTACATCTATACTGTATATAAGTAGATTTTCTAATTAAAGACTGAACTACACTGGGTTTGTGCTGGTGTTTTTATTTAGACATTTATATATTCTATTTTTACGTAACATAATTTTTTTTGTCACTTATAAAATAGTGTCCACACTGTAACAAATGTTTGTTAATTAACAGTTTGCATATTTAGTGATTCACAAGTGTTTTACATTTATTCACGGTTGTGAATTGCATTATGGGATGTTGATCTCTGCTCTGTCGACTTTTAATGCTGAATGTTCAACTCTACAGTTTAACAACGTGACTTTTAGTGACATTTTAGTAGTTTTAAAAATTATAAAATGTATGAGAAATAATATAGAGAGAAATAAAATAACAGAAAATGTGCTGGCGGTTTATTACAAGGTTTTAGTAGAGTAATAGAGTGGTCCCCAACTTTTTATCACCGCGGACCGGTAAACCCTAGACAATTTTACTGTGGTTGGGGAGGGGGGGATGGGTTCAGTGGTTCGTAGGTTGCTAGGTGACCATCAACCGTTTTCTCAGAGGATGACAAGCTGAACAATCATTAACTCTCATACAAGTTTTATTTATGGAGAAAATTACGAAGCACTGCAGTGTTTGGGTGTTCTGTGTTTGTCTGAGATTATCAGTCTACCGAAATGTGTGTATTCCATTCAAGCTGAAGCTGATCGGTCAGTTCTTGTCATGTGACTCGCGGTGCGTTTTTCTGGCATTCATTCAACTGTGTGCGTCTGGAAGGTGCGAGCGCGCCATGCCGCTCGTGCGCACAAGCCGCACACCTCCACTGGAAATAACGAACTTGCGCAAATGTGAATATGTGAACAGCCCCTAAAAGGACGCCATCACATTCAATCTCCAGCAGTTGATCTTCTTGCACAGACATGCTGGATTCACCTGATTTGTTGACAAATGGGTTGCGGATCCATTCCTTGGCAGTTCGCAGGTCCTTCACTGGGTCTGTTCCCCTTAGCAAAGAAACTTTCCAAAGACGTCTGTTTCTTACTCATTTTGCTGCTTGTGGGTTAAATTTGGGTGATCAAGTGACCGAGATGTAAGCGAGAGAAGACAGTCATTTTTCACAATAAAAGATCGTTCAGGCTCAGATAATAAATAAAAACTGAAATAATATATGATTTCTTGTACGGCTCGGTACCAATTGATCTACGGACCGGTACTGGTCTGCAGCCCGGTGGTTGAGGACCACTTGTGTAATCTACAACACCAACCCAGAATCACTCTAAACTATTAAAAATGTTCATAAAAGTTGTTGGAGGAGAGATGAAGGTCCCATAATGCAATTCAAAAGCATGAATAAATGGTCAAATAAAAACATAAATCACAAAATGCAAATTGCAGTGCACAGTTTATAAAAATAAAACTATAATAAAAATTATAAAAAGGGTTCAAACGGACCTGGAAAACCTGGAAAAGTTTTTTCGTGGTCTCTCATTGAGGACCAGACGAGCTGCAGCGTTCTGGATCATCTGTAGAGGACTGAAGAGTGCAGGATGGGAGACCAGGAAGAGCATTATAGTAGTCCAGCCTTGAAATGACAAGAGCTCGGACTAGAAGCTTCTTACTTTCATTTACCTTTATGATCTGAAATGTATGCATTAAACTATAGTTTATTAAAACTAAAACTGTTGCAGGGTGTCTGCAGGGTCCTAAAATGGCTTAAATTTCAAAAACAAAACTTTAGGCCTTAAAAAGTCTTAAATTCACAGAAATATTGTGTTCATTCATTCATTTTCTTTTGGCTTAGTCCCTTATTTATCAGGGGTCACCACTGTGGAATGAACCACCAACTATTGCAGCATATGTTTTTAAGCAGCGGATGCCCTTATAGCCACAACCCAGTACTGGGAAACACCCATAGACTCTCACATTCTCACACACACACACACACACACACACACACTCGGACAATTTAGTTAATCAATTCACCTATAGTGCATGTGTTTGGACTGTCGGGGAAACCGGAGCACCCGGAGGAAACCCACGCCAACACGGGGAGAACATGCAAACCCCACACAGAAACACCAACTGACCCAGCCAGGACTCGAACCAGCGACCTTCTTACTGTGAGGCGACAGTGCTAACCACTGAGCCACCGTGTCGCCCAGAAATATTGTGTCAATATGATGCGTGTTGATTTCATGCTGGTGTTAACATGATACACACACACACACACACACACACACACACACACACACACAGCCTTTAAATCAAATCAAATCAAATCAGCAGCTTCAATGGTGTCCGCTTGTTTTTTCCACAGTCCCTGTATGAGTTTGCTCTGTGTATAATAAGACAAATGTCTTTGTTGCAGCATTAAGAAGGTTTGCTGGCCTCCGGCGAGAGCAGGGTTTCTCTTCTGTCACTTGTTGTTTGCTTTGCTTGAGCAGCCCTACAGGCCACACGAGAGTCAGAGAGAGAGAGATTATTAATGTTTTATCCTAAAATGTTGATTGTTAAATGATTAATTATTATTTTTACTACTACTATTTACTGTTTACTGTTATATACATATTCTTATTATAGAATTATATATATATATATATATATATATATATATATATATATATATATATTACGCTATATACTATGTTCTTTTTAATTAGATGTATTTATTTTTATTTATTTCACATTTTTATAGTCTCCTAATACAATAATCCCGAAAAAGTGTAAAGGGGACCTATAACGCAAACATCACTTTAATATGCTTATGTAATCACTTTATAATTAAACAATCACTTTAATAATTAAACACAGTTGTGTGGCAACATTCTGTGAATATAACCAGCTTCTGATAATGAAAATTAAGTAATATAATTTTTTATAATCACACTTGATAGAAACGCTGTGATTGACATTCTGCCTTTGTACAGCAGTAACACTTCTATCCATTCACATAAGAGTTTGGTCATTGAACATCTTTAGCAATAGAGAGATAATACATTTAAACTCGCATTCAAAAATGACAAACTACTAAATATCAACTATTTTTATTTGTCTCTTGATGTTTGCTCTTCATTAGGATTGTATTTATTATTATTTTTTTCCTTTGTACACTGACTTTACACACGTGAAGCTGTGACTGAAAAGTGAAAAATGACCACTTCTTTCAAAGGGAATTTTATAGCTATCATATTGATGATGTACAAAATCTGAATTTTGCATGAGTGGCCGCTCAAATCAATTCAAGTTTATTTATATAGCGACAGGTAGTTTGTCAAGCCCACTCACCTGTGTGAGGCACACTCAGAAATGCACAATGTTTATCATGAGATATGGAGGGATTGTAAGATTGTAATATACTTTTTAAAAATAAGTTTACATGGCTAATATGTTGTTTGTTCAACATGTTGTGATTAATCGTTCACCTAAAGAATGTGTGCTAACAAAATAAACATTGTACGTTCACATTACCAAATTATTGAAGATTACCAAAACAACCTGTTTTTCTTTTCAGTCTAATTAACTTGCAAGGCTTAATCGACAATTAAGTTGCCCCCAGTTGATTTTTTGTAAATGACACAGTATTTAACTGTAATATGAACGGTATTTTACTGTAGGACAGTATGCTACTGTATTTTAAAGTTGCATTGTGAAAATTACCATATTTTTACAGTAGATATACCCTCACTGGCCACTTTATTAGGTACACCTTACTAGTACCGGGTCGGACCCCCTTTTGCAAGGTACTGGAAATATTCCTCAGAGATTTTGGTCCATATTGACATGAGAGCATCACACAGTTGCTGCATATTTGTCGGCTGCACATCCATGATGCGAATCTCCCGTTCCACCACATCCCAAAGGTGCTCTATTGGATTGAGATCTGGTGACTGTGGAGGCCATTTGAGTACAGTGAACTCATTGTCATGTTCAAGAAACCAGTCTGAGATGATTCGTGCTTTATGACATGGCGCGTTGTCCTGCTGGAAGTAGCCATCAGAAGATGAGTACACTGTGGTCATAAATGGATGGACATGGTCAGCAGCAATACTTAGGTAGGCTGTGGCGTTGACACAATGCTAAATTGGTACTAATGGGCCCAAAGTGTGCCAAGAAAATATCCCCCACACCATTACACCCCCACCACCAGCCTGAACTGTTGATACAAGGCAGGATGTTGTTGACGCCAAATTCTGACCCTACCATCCGGATGTCGGAGCAGAAATCGAGACTCATCAGACCAGGCAACGTTTCTCCAATCTTCTATTGTCCAATTTTGGAGAGCCTGTGCCAGTTGTAGCCTCAGTTTCCTGTTCTTAGCTGACAGGATTGGCACCCGGTGTGGTCTTCTGCTGCTGTAGCCCATCCGCCTCAAGGTTGGACGTGTTATGCATTCAGAGATGCTCTTCTGCATACCTCGGTTGTAGCGAGTGGTTATTTGAGTTACTGTTGCCTTTCTATCAGCTGGAACCAGTCTGGCCGTTCTCCTCTGACCTCTGGCATAAACAAGGCATTTGCGCCCACAGAAATGCCACTCACTGGATATTTTCTCTTTTTCTGACCATTCTCTGTAGAGATGGACCCTAGAGATTCAACCCTAGAGATGGTTGTGCGTAAAAATCCCAGTAGATCAGCAGGTTCTGAAATACTCAGACCAGCCTGTCTGGCACCAACAGCCATGCCATGTTCAAAGTCACTTAAATCCCCTTTCTTCCCCATTCTGAAGCTCGGTTTGAACTGCAGCAGATCGTCTTGACCATGTCTACATGCCTAAATATATTGAGTTGCTGCCGTGTGATTGGCTGATTAGAAATTTGCGTTAACGAGCAGTCGGACAGGTGTACCTAATAACGTGGCCGGAGAGAGTACATTACTGTAAATACCTATACAAGATAAATGGCACTGTAAATAAGGGAACTGTTGCCAGTAAGTTACTGTAGATTCTACAGGAAATTGTTAACAGTGCAGCAAAATACTTTTCTTTTGTTGATTGAAAAACAGTATGTGCATGCTAGCAAAATAACCTTAAATTTAGATTTCACACTGACGTTAATGGAAAAGGCCAACTAGCCGGTCGTCTTCCTTTATAAAGAGCGCACACAGATACACACACACAAACACACACACACACACAGCATCAAGTAAAGTGAAGTGATGAAGAAGTGAAAGTGTGTGTAGTGTGAGATTGAAGCGCAGCTGGCCGAGCAACACTCCCGCACAGACGCCTTGCTCTCCGGCTTCCTCCACAGCTGCGGCCCCTCACAGATCTTTTTCTGCCCTCCGTGAGAAACCGAGATAGACGCAGGTTAAAAATATCCCGAGACTTCGCCAAGGCCCAGACAATAACCGTAATTGAGAGTGACAGTCCTGCAGCCGGAGATGGATTTTCTCAGTTGTTTCTCTGTGTGTGTGTGTGAGATGAAGATCTGCATCCACACTGGACTCTCTTTCCTTTCGCACACCGTACACACACTCCAAAAAAAAAAAAGATTTTTGCCCCTTGTTCAAACTACTTATTTAAAGTCCACATAATATCCAAACTAACCATATTGATTTTGTTAGCTCACGTTGCTAGTTTTGTTGCTGAACAATTAATCTGTGCATGTCATTAAGAAAAAACAATGGTTTGCCATAACTGAAATCTGTAAATGCACTTCCTGTTTGTGTTCAGTTAAATTCTCAGATCAGGTCTGTCTGAGGTATTGGGCGTGGCTAACATACTTAACCACGCCCCTCCAGCTGTCAGTTTTGATAACAAACAGAAATGGTGAGCAGGAGGAGTCTGTTAGGCTGTAATAACTCTCCAAACCCTTTTCCCCATCTTTCTGAATGAAATACTTTACTACATCCAATCAGCTCGCAGCAGAAAAAACAAGCCACGCCCACTGTTTTCTCATTAAATATTTCGTTTCTCTAGGAACTGCGTCACAATACGAAAAAATAAATAAATAAACGGTCGCAGCTTCTGGTTCATTTGGACTATAAAAGTAGATAAAACAACACAATTCTTGAGTTTTATTTACTGTATGTTCATTCCACTTAAGTTGGTAAAAACAATTAAGTTAACTTAATTGATTTGTGTTGGGACGACATGAAGGAATTGTGTGGAACCCAGCATTTTTATACAGTGGACTCAAAAAAATAGTAAACTGCGTATATAAAATGAGTTAAAATTGTTTAAATCGGTTGTGTGGAACCCAGCATATTTAAAGTGTATCTTATACATTATGTATTGAAGAGCCCCTATTATGGGCTTTTGCAAATGAGCTTCATGTAGTGTGTAGCACAGCTCTATGTGAATGAAAACATCCAGCTGAGGCTTAAAGCTGAAAGTTCACTGTGTTTAAAACTATTGAGTCTTTAACAAAATAGTTGACTCAGAGTCGAATGAATGAATCAAGTTGGGTTTGGATCTTTTGCTTGAGCGCATCGACGTCGATACGGTACATCACCAAATATGTAGTTCCAGATCTGGTAAAATGTGAACGCGCATTTCCCTTCAGACACCAGCAGAGCTCGGGACCGATCATGACGTGAAGATGACGATCACTGACAGATGGAGATTCGGCTGTAGGGAATAAAGGGTTAAAGTTCATTTTCACAACAACACCACAGTATAGCCAACCGTGTGCTGTGTTTGTTCCTGTAATTTTTCTGATTATTGATACAATAACCTATGTTGCAGCGCGGGATTCGCCGGCCGTTTGCTATTAAAGGAAGGAGCAGCAGACTTTATGTCTGGGACTTTGTCAGACTTTGTCAGTAACTGTTACAGTTCATATGGACCAGTTACTTCTTCCTCCGGATCATAACATGTAAGTGTAATTAGAATTGTTGTCTCGTTTTCTGTAGTTTGCAAAATATGTGTTTAATTGTGTTATAATTTATAATCTCTCCACGCGGCTTTTAAACACATCTATTATAGATGAGTGCTTGTACTGTATCTCTCAGGTTAAACCTTCATAGGGCTGTTCACATATATCGCGTGCTTCTTCCTTTACCGATTTAAATGCGTTTCTGAACTTGCGATCCTCTGCTGTTTGTCATTGCTATGTCCACCATCAGCTGTTCCTCACACGCGCTGCGTGGTCAATTTTCAAAATAGTTCAACTTTTGCCACTGTGTGGATTAATACTGAATGTGTGTCGTTGTTTTTACTTGGGGTTAGGTTTAAGAGTAGAGAAATATGCTGGTGTTTAACTGCATTGCTTTATTGCATTCCTGCATTGGGCTCTCACATACTTTCGGCTACTTCATAGCCTTGGTGGGCATTTCTCTCTGTCTCGCGCTGAACGCAGTCGACCAATCACAACAGACTGGGTCATCGGACCAATCACCATCGGACCAATCCCATATAATTCGCTGAACGAATAATATGGGAGTCGTTGGGATAATTAGGTAATAAATATAAATACATATTATAAGACAATGAAAGTTTTTTGACCTTGCATTCAAATCAGCCTGTTGTTGGAGACCCCCAAAACCAAAATATGACCTTTTATAATGAAAAATAGTGTCTCTTTAAAACTATTATGTGTAGAAATGTGTTTAAAACAGAAATTGCAGGGAAAATGTATATACAGGGAAGCTAATAATTCAGAAGGGATAATAATTCTGACTTCAACTGTATGTACAGTGCATCCAGAAAGTATTCATAGCGCTTCACTTTTTCCACATTTTTTTATGTTACAGCCTTATTGCAAAACAGATTAAATTCATTTATTTCCTCAACATTCTACACACAATCCCCCATAATGACAATGTTATTTTGAATTTGTTGCAAATTTATTAAAAATAAAACCTTGTATAATCACATGTACATCAGTATTCACAGCCTTTGCCGTGAAGCTCTACATTGAGCTCAGGTACATTCTGTCTCCACTGATCATTCTTGACATGTTTCAGCAGCTGGGGAAGGTTACAGAAAAATTTCTGCTGCTCTGAAAGTTCCAATGACCACCGTGGCTTCTATCGTCCATAAGTGGAAGATGTTTGGAACCACCAGGACTCTTCCTAAGTCAGGGAGGTGATCAATAACCCGATGGTCACTCTGTCTGAGCTTCACCGTTCTTCTGTGGAGAGAGGAGAACCTTACAGAAGCCCAACTATCTGTGCAGCAATCCATCAATCAGGCCTGTATGGTAGAGTGGCCAGACTCAATAAGGTTCATGTCTGGTGACTGGGCTGGCCAATCCTGGAGCACCTTGACCTTCTTTGCTTTCAGGAACTTTGATGTGGAGGCTGAAGTATGAGAAGGAGCGCTGCTATCCTGCAGAAGAATTTGCCCTCTCCTGTGGTTTGTAATGTAATGGGCAGCACAAATGTCTTGATACCTCAGGCTGTTGATGTTCATCCACTCTGCAGATCTCTCGCACGCCCCCATACTGAATGTAACCCCAAACCATGATTTTTCCTTCACCAAACTTGACTAATTTCTGTGAGAATCTTGGCTCCATGCGGGTTCCAGTAGGTCTCCTGCAGTATTTCTGATGATTGGGATGCAGTTCAACAGAGGATTCATCAGAAAGATCCACCTTCTGCCACTTTTCCACATGATCAACTAGAAGTCAAGTTATTATTTGTTGCTCTACAACTGGGATCGACGACAAGACTTTTGTCAGGTATTCATTCATTCATTTTCATTTCGGCTTAGTCCCTTTATTAATCTGGGGTCGCCACAGCGGAATGAACCGCCAACTTATCCAGCATATGTTTTACGCAGCGGATGCCCTTCCAGCTGCAACCCATCTCTGGGAAACATCCATACAGACCCATTTACACTCATACACTACGGACAATTTAGCTTACCCAATTCACCTATAGCGCATGTCTTTGGACTTGTGGGGGAAACCGGAGCACCCGGAGGAAACCCACGCCAACATGGGGAGAACATGCAAACTCCACACAGAAACGCCAACTGACCCAGCCGGGGCTCAAACCAGCGACCTTCTTGCTGTGAGGCGAACGTGCTATCCACTGCGCCACCGTGAGGCCCACTTTTGTCAGGTAGTGTATATAATATCTAGTTATTTATTTATGCAGCAATAAAACATGGAGCAAAAGAAACATTAATTATTCTGCATGTTTGCGTAATTGATATCAGAAAATCTGGAGCAGTGAGTGCCTGTTTCTCCTGTTTTCTTTATCTGTGTCCTCCAGCAGATCTTCTCTTCTCTTCACACAGACACCGACTGCCCTCTACAGGTGAAAGATGCAAACTAACACCTCTTTTATATTTAGACCTGGAAACAGCCTTTTCACACAGCTTTCTGTCTGAATGTCTGACCATACCATCTCACTTTATGCATTATTGTGTGTTAGCAAGATGAGAAGGTTGGTTATAGTAGGAAGGAAAGAAGGAAGGAAGGAAGTATAGCGTGATGATCTGCTCATACAGTAGATCTAATGGTCAACTCTTGTTTTTTTTATTATTATGTTATTCTAAACACATTCATAACTACAGTGTAACAATAAACAAATGCATTGGGTTTATGTCATCATTATAATTACTGTAATGTCCTGTTAGTATTATTGATATGACGGTTGCTGTCATCACAGAATATTACTTTCATCATCACCAACTTTAGTATTATTATTGATTGATTGATTGATTGATTATTGATTACTACTACCACTACTACTACTATTATTATTATTATTATTATTATTATTATTATTATTATTATGACTAAACACTATTTAAAACAGTATTATTCTGATTGTCCGATTCTCTTCTCACTTTCATTGCTGTTTATGTTCTATATGTCTGCCATATGCTGAGTGTTCTGTGTTGTTTACTGTATGTTGTGTGTTTGCTTAAAATAAATAGGTAAATAAATAAATGAACAAATACATGTTAATTTTTCACAATCTGTAATTCTATAATTGGAAACAATATCACTTTTTATGTGATTATGTAAAGGATTGATAAATATATATGGGCCTCACAGTGGCGCAGTGGGTAGCACGTTCGCCTCACAGCAAGAAGGTCGCTGGTTCTAGCCTCGGCTGGGCCTTTCTGTGTGGAGTTTGCATGTTCTCCCCGTGTTGCCGTGGGTTTCCTCCGGGTGCTCCGGTTTCCCCCACAAGCCCAAAGACATGCGGTAGAGGTGAATTGGGTAAGCTAAATTGTCCGTAGTGTATGAGTGTGAATGGGTGTGTATGGATGTTTCCCAGAGATGGGTTGCAGCTGGAAGGGCATCCAATGCGTAAAACATATGCTGGATAAGTTGGCGGTTCATTCCGCTGTGGCGACCCCAGATTAATAAAGGGACTAAGCCGAAATGAAAATGAATGAATGAATATATGTATATATATATATATATATACACACACACACACGTATATATATATCTCTTTACTGATGTCTTGCTGCCCTCTGTGGGTTCAATGTTGTATAGTCATCGGATGTGACGTAAATTCTATAATAAATAAATAAATAAATAAATTCTATACTGTGTTCATTAATTAATTTTCTTTTCAGCTTAGTCCCTTTATTAATCTGTGGTCGCCACAGCGGAATGAACCGCCATCAATGGGAAACATTCATTGCACCAGAGGAAACAACCGGAGCACCCGGAGGAAACCCACACCAACATGGGGAGAACAAGCAAACTCCACACAGAAATGCCAACTGAGCCAGCAGAGCCTCGAACCAGCGACCTTCTTGCTGTGAGGCGATCGTGCTACCGTTGACACCGGTACAACCACCGTTGTTTTGTACTTTAATGAGAGGAAAATGTGACAACAGATATGTCAGATGATTTACGTTATTCTGTATACACCCCTCCAAGATGTACATTTTTCTGGACCAATTTTTCTGACAGCATTCATGGTTATTACCTGAAAAGTCCAGCCTGTCCATCAAAAGAGAGATGCATTTTAAGATTTTGCATAATGTATATCCTACCCATTTCCAAATTGCAAGTTTGTTTTTGATATATCTCATTTGTTTACCTCCTGCATGAATAAACTTTATTGCACTTAGTCTATAATTGCACTCACGTTAAATTGCTTTGGGATAACATTATTTTTAATTTGTCGTCCTTGTTTGAATATGATTTAAACTCCTCTATAAAATATATATTTCTGTACTTCTCTGGTAATAAACATGCTCTCGATCTTGTTAACTGTTTTTGTGTTACACTCATTTTAGGAACTTATTTTTGTGTAGTTTTTCCCAGATGTTGTAATTGCGGTCTTTTTAAAATTAAATGTTTGTTGTTTTGCATTTGACTTTAAATGTAAAATGTTGGTATATGTATTAATGTCTTGTTTAACATGCTTAGGGCCTCACGGTGGCGCAGTGGGTAGCACGATCGCCTCACAGCAAGAAGGTCGGCTGGGTCAGTTGGCATTTCTGTGTGGAGTTTGCATGTTCTCCCCGTGTTGGCGTGGGTTTCCTCCGGGTGCTCCGGTTTCCCCCACAAGTCCAAAGACATGCGCTATAGGTGAATTGGGTAAGCTAAATTGTCCGTAGTGTATGGGTGTGAATGGGTGTTTGGATGTTTCCCAGTGATGGTTTGCAGCTGGAAGGGCATCCGCTGCGTAAAACAGTTGGCGGTTCATTCCGCTGTGGCGACCCTAGATTAATAAAGGGACTAAAAGATTTGTGAAGGAAAGTGTTTGTGTTATGCCTTCTTAATTAAACACATGGCAAAAGTAAATATAACCAGAGTGCGAATTAGAGGGGGTTTGGGGGGGATTGACTCCACTAATTGACACTTGATCCCTTCTGAAGGACGTCAAAACAAGTTGTATGGGGGATCAGCTATTTAATAGTGAGAAACAGTTTTCTCTGATCTGTATCTTAAACAATAATATGAATAATGAAAATAATAGATAATATAAATATACATGTGTTCACCCCTATAACGGTTCATACCATTGTGAATGCATATTCGCGCCAAAACGAGCCTACGTGAGGTTAAAAACCCAAACCGGCAGATAAAGATCGATACCGTAAGTGTTTAAAAGACATTTCTCTTGTAAAATAGGTGTTTGTTTATAAAAGTAGTCAAATTAGGTGCATAGTTTGTATAGTTTGACCTAAAGTAACGACTGAAATAGCTAATCAGAGGTTACTGAAGGTCAGAATACAGTAAACATGCCCCAAAGAGTGAAAACCTAAATGTTTTAGTAATAAATTAGATGTAATTTAAGTAGATACATAAATGTGACTCACCGAAGCATATATTATATTCACCCACTGAATATAACAAGATATGTCTGCGTAAATTTTAAAAGAACAGAAAATGGGAAATCTTCAACCACCACACGGTGGCGCCACAACACTTACACACAACTGAATAACATTACAGCTTATTCTGCCTCAGCAATCAATAACAGACAACACAAACAATCTTTTAAAGACACTTCTTTTTTATTTAAGCATTAGTTGTTGTTTTTTTTACTCCTGTGTGTCTTTGTCTCTTGTTTTCAGCATAACAGCAATGGTTGACACATTGATCTTGAAAAATATCACTCCTACTATATTTATATATATATATATATTTATTTTAATATGTTTTTTTTTACTATATCCCTCATATACAGCATATTTTCAAATATCAAATATTCAGGCAGGTTAGTTATAGTAATGTAATGAGATAGAAAAAATAGAATCACATGCAATAATTTCTTCTTTTGTTTGTTGGTTTTGCTGACCTCTGTATATTTACACTCCAATTCACCAGGAGCGGATCTGAGTTGAGACAGGAGCTTGTGCTGTGAATGAGGAAATTCGTCAAGTAAAGCAGTGGACAGATTTGTCGAGCAAAAATATAACTGGAGGAAAACCCGCTTTGGACTGTGGTGAAATATGACAGGTTTGTTTTGACTGATTCTTGAGCACTGGCACAGAACAGGATACATTAATGGAGAAAAACAACAACACAGACAGATGTAATGTATTGATCAAATACTTTCATGTATATTGACAATAGCGCTTTGTTTAGGACTGAATACAGGATGGTTTTAAATATATATTTTTTTGTCAGAAATCTGACATTGTTGATAAAATGACCACTTTCATGAATGTGGGTCAAAGACAAAAAGGGTTTTTTATCATTAACACAATTATATAGCTTTGAATATATCATACCTGTCAACATTGGGATGTAGAAATACGGGATACGCCCATGCCCATACCCCACCACAGAAAAAATATCTTAAACCTACTCCCAAAGAACTCACAAAATATGACCCCAAACTTTTTAATCTGTTCATTCAGAGCAGCTTAGTTGTATATAAGCCTAGCTGAAACCGTTGCAAATATGCTGTCTGCTCAGCTCTCTGCAACTCCCACATGGTCGCCCACTGAAGCTAAGCACGGTTGCTTCCGGTCAGTATCTGGAAGGGAGACCACATGGGAAAGCTAGGTTTATGCCGGAAGGGGTGTTAGTGAGACCAGCAGAGGGCGGTCTGTGTATAGTGAAGGGGACACTATATTATCAGTGAGCGCCGTCTTTCGGATGAGATGTTAAACCAAGGCCCTGACTCTCTGTGGTCTTTAAAAATCCCAGGATGTCTTTCGAAAAAGAGTAGGGGTTTAACCCCGGCATCCTGGCCAAATTTGCCCACTGGCCTCTGTCCATCATGGCCTCCTAAACATCCCCATATCATAATTGGCTTCATCACTCTGTCTCCTCTCCACCAATCAGCTAGCGTGTGGTATGCGGTCTGGTGCAATATGGCTGCTGTCGCGTCATCCAGGTGGATGCTGCACACTGGAGGTGGATGAGGAGATTCCCCCCAAAGTGTAAAGTGCTTTGAGTGTCCAGCAAAGTGCTATATAAATGTAATGAATTATTATTATTATTATTATGGGGAAGAAATTAGCTGATACTATTATATAATATAATATAATTATATAAAATTATATAATACATAACAAACATTAGAAAATGGACAATAAAATAAAAAGGTTAGCCTAAATCAATGGCCTATACAGAAATTAAATCAAGTCATAAAATCTCGTTCACTTTTTATTCACTGTATTTAAATATTGATTAAATTTACTGTAGTCATTTAGTGAAGAGCAGCGGATCTCTTATTTTAATACACTGTTTAGTTTGATAACAGAGGAGTCCCTTTAAGGGTCCACAGATCTATAATGAAAGCATTTGATTACTTTCATAACTGTTTGTGCTCATTTAAGACAAAATTATTTGTGCTTAAAATAAAACATGCCTAGACAAAACACACCCAAATCCAAAAGTGTCCACTTACACTTCTCTTCAAATCGTGTGTACAAAAGCTGATCTGGGAACTGTCTTTATACAGAGCGCGTCCGTCAGTCAGTTAAGGCTGATTTACATGACTGATTCAGAGATTACATAGGAAGGGCGACGGTCGACGCATAGCTTTAATGGAAATGAAGTGAGTGCGGCCCTTCTAATATTAATTTTATGTGCTTTCAAGCCAATATAAAGCAAAAGCATAATTCCCTTCAACAGCTCTTGCAGTTATATCACATTTGAGATCGGCTCTTTGATGCTACTTTTCATAGAAATATAAAAAATACGGGAGAAATACAGGAAAACGGGATGATAGCGGGATAGAATGGTAAAATATGGGAGAATCCCAGCAAAAAAACGAGAGGGTTGACAGGTATGGAATATATAGATTTTTTTTTTGTATATTATAATCGGTACTGTTTATTTTGAGCATATTTATTTTTATGATCATGCATTGTTATTGTGATTTCACAGTCACTGTAGTATGACAGTGTAAAGCGTAAAAAAATATCTTGCATATTTAGATCAAGATTTTTTAATTAATATATAATGACTTTTTATTTGTAATTAGCCACAATCCTTCAAATCACTATACTTTTCCTATTGTTAAACAAGTAGTTTTTAAACATTGGAAATATAATAAAGTTTAGCATGATCACTCTTTTAATTTTCTAATTTAATAAGTACAGATCAAAATAACTATGTTGTTCCATTTTTACATTAATACATCTGTTACAATGAATTATTATTATTTTTTCACACATATTTGTGAACCTGGACCACAAAACCAGTCTTATGTATCGTTTTTGGCAATAGTCATAAATACATTGGGTCATAATGATATATTCCAAAAATCATTATAATATGAAGTAAATATATTACATGAAGTTACTTTGTAAATGTCCCTCCATAAAAATGTAAAAACTATATATATTTTTTTATTTGACAACTGGGCCTCTCGGTGGCGCAGTGGGTAGCACGTTCGCCTCACAGCAAGAAGGTCGCTGGTTCGAGCCTCGGCTGGGTCAGTTGGCGTTTCTGTGTGGAGTTTGCATGTTCTCCCCGTGTTGGCGTGGGTTTCCTCCGGGTGCTCCGGTTTCCCCCACAAGTCCAAAGACATGCGGTATAGGTGAATTGGGTAGGCTAAATTGTCCGTAGTGTATGAGTGTGAATGGGTGTGTATGGATGTTTCCCAGAGATGGGTTGCAGCTGGAAGGGCATCCGCTGCGTAAAACATATGCTGGATAAGTTGGCGGTTCATTCCGCTGTGGCGACCCCAGATTAATAAAGGGACTAAGCCGAAATGAAAATGAATGAATGAATGAATATTTGACAACTTTAAATGCAATTTTCTCAGTATTATGATTTTTTTTTTAAACCATCATATTCTAGATATTCATATAGCTGTATCTCAACCAAATATAGTCCAATGTATTTATTATTTATTCAAATTTCAGATTATGCATACATCTCAATATCCAAAAAATGTGGTCCAGGGTCACATTTGGACATTTTATCTTTAAAAAAAAAGGTTTTAAAAACTTCAAAGTAGACATTTGCCTTAATACAGTATTTCATAGTTGCTAAAATCTTCTTGTGGAAAGAAGAGCTTATAAAATAACAGAATTTTGCCTGGTTTTGACTCGTGTAACAAATTGCTTTTCTAGCATTTTAATTGCAGATAAAAATGTGAACCGTTTTGCACAGTCGCTCAAGAATCAGTGCTGTTTTACTACCATAGATGCATGTTTAAATGACCAAATGTAAAATTCAAATGTCAAACCAGTAAGTGAAAATAAAACCACAAAACGATATACTATTTTTTTTCCCAAGCCTAATAACCAATATACCATATACAGTCTAATACAGAAACTACTGCTGCATCTCATCATATCCCTCATAACCTTAACAACTACTAAAATATTTCCGAGTCTACTAGGTGATCACAAGGACACTGTTTCAGTGACGCACATAAGAGGAATCTCAGTTCACAGTGTTTCTGATGGAACAGTACCGGCCAACACCTAATGTGCTGCACAAAAACTGATACCAATATTTTCCAGATTTTGTCTTCAAGTTCGTTATTGCTCAAGTAATTCTACTAAACATACATAAAAGCACCAATTACTTCATTAAACTGAAACCTAAATCACGTATAGCATTTACGGAAATTATTTTACCAGGTTGGAGCACAAAACTCTAGGTGTAGCTTAATACGAAGCAGCTCTCTTTTTAATTAAAGCCGTTCCTCAAAGTACATTTAATAGACCGTGGATAATCCACAGTGCTGTGTCTACTGCCATTCTACTCTGCGTTATTAGTTCCTCTTTAAGTTTGTGCCAAATACTAACATAATATAATATAATATAATATAATATAATATAATATAATATAATATAATATAATATAATTCCTGGTCATACCATTAAAAATACACTTTTTTTAAAAATGAAATATAGTACCATATTTCTTTAGCCAAAACTTCAACATTTTTGCAGGACAATGTTGGTCATTTTTGCATAGGAAAAAATATTGAACTCTGAAGTAAATAAGTGCAGAATTCGGTAGTTTTTCTAAATAAATAGAAGATTTCTCTCTCTTTCATCATGAGCAATCAAAGAATATCAAAAGAGAATTTGCTACAAAGCAACAGAAGGGCAGTAATCGCTAGAGAAGCGTAAAAGAACAAACCTGGGACTCGATGAACAAACAATGTGAATTACTCACACTCAACATCTGATGGGCAATATTCCAACATTGAATAATACTGACCTTGCAGACATGAATACATTTTTTTTTGTTTGTTTTTCAATTAACAAAATACATATCTACAAACATGTATAACAAATAAGCTTGATATATTTAGATATGTACTATAGTGAGATCTATGCTTTAAAGTATAAAAGGTGCACTTGTTTTAAATAATGTCATCTAGGAGATGTGGGTTTGCTACCCAGTCTAAAGTTCGTGGCTCAGAGGCTGCCATTATCATGCACATAAACTGCTTGCCGGTCCTTTTATCAATAGGGTAAATAGTAGTTGGCGTGAACCTCCTGTTGTTCTCGACAAACTCACAGAGCTTTTGATAGACATTGGGATACTCGTGGCGAAGAAACACCCCGCGTATCCTCAACTCCCGCTGAATGTTGATGAAGCAGATCTCCCTGGCTTTCCTTCCCTCCTCGCCTTCCTTGTCAATGTCAGCCATACCTGGTGGAGGGGTCAGAATCAACGTCTCCATGTCGCTTTCCTTTCGATTGACTTTTTTTTCTGGGCTGTATGAGGCGAGAGCAACCTTGGCAAATTTCCTGACGGTTGGGGCTTGGACCCTTGGCGATGGTCCGTCAGGCACTTGATCACCAACAGCAATGGATACATTCAAGAGAAAACATTCATTTGGGTCATATTCCTTCCCTGCCTCTTGGAGCTCCTTGCAATATTCCCCAAGGTTATCCTTGAAGCTCTCCAGCTCTCGGAGAGATAGGTATGTTGGTGACATGAGCAAACTTTCCAGTCCAAACTGAAGGAAATTTGTGGACGAACCTGGATTTGGGAATCCCAGAAACAAGACCCCCCTGCCCCGAGACAGGTATCCCACTTTGGCTATACGGGAGAAAGCTTTGTGGACCTCTGTGGTTTCTCGACAGTGCTTAATAATGTGGCGACACACACTGCCGATTCTCCCATACAAGCAGCTCTCTTTGTGGATATCCCAGTCTTCACGGCGGCAATTGCGAGAGCAGTAGTAGGTATAGCAGCTGTGGCAGGACTTAAAGTATAGGCAGGCGTTAAACAAGGTCTCAGTGCGACGGCATTTATTGTTTGAACACATCATTGTGTCATCCTCATCTGGACTCTGGTCAGGGGAGCACTCTTCTGTACTTCTCAGCCCATCACAACTCCCATCAGTGTCTCTTAGTGTGTCAGGATCTATCTTTATTGAAGTGGGTTGTTTGTCAAGGGGCATGCCGCTTTCAGATCCTGGAGTCGAATCCTTTCTTGCTGAAGATACTGCTTCTTCTTCGTCAATCAGCTTTTTGAGTTGATCAAGCAAATCTTCGCTGGTCCTCCTGGCTGGAGGTTTGTAATCGATGACAAGGTCAGCTAGAAGCTCATCGAGTTGCTCTAAACTTTGCTGTAGGGATGTGCTGTGCGTTTTCTCTTTGGTAGACTCTCCAGAGCGGGATTTTGCATCACGTTGAGGTGCTTCTTGATTTGGGGCACTTTTTGAATCTAGCACATCCCAACTTGCAGAGCGTGCTTCTGGTTTGCCAAGATTCCCTTGTCTGATATCATTGTCTGTGATTGTAATTTCAGGTGTGACAAACCACAGCTTACTTGAGGAGCTCATGGCCTCAGTTGGACTTTTGTCAATCAAAGAGTTTTCAGATAAGGACAGTGCAGCGTAACGCCTTGGTGAGCTGGAAAGGTTGACAACCACAGGTTTTGGTTTTTCACTTGAAGTTTGTGCCCCTTGACAAAGGAGATTCTCATCACTTTTCCCTCGAGGTACGGGCTGCTCCCGTTCTACATGGGTATCTAGGATGTTATCCCAAGATCTCGAATACGATCGTGGGTCTGTTACGTTTTTTGCTGGCTCCATGCATGGGTTGGCATACCAAGTTGTGAGCTTTGGCTCTTGTCTAGCTCTTGTGGGAGTAATCTGTGAGACATAAGAGGACGGGTAATGACTAGAGTAGCCAGAGACCTCTGAGCCGTACCAGTCCTCAGACTGTGGCTGCACAACACGAGCATGTCGTCTCCCTTCAGTGTAATATGCCTTTGCAGGAATATGATGCTCCATTGGTGGAGTGTAGGGGTCAGCCATGTAGAAGATCCGAGGAGGAGCTGTTTGAATCTGATATGTCCTTGGGTCATCGCCATAGAAATTCCTTGCTGGAGGTGTCTGAATTATATATGCCCCTGGTTCACTTGCAGCATAGGATTTAGGATACACATGTTGTCCAGAGTAATGGTAGGGGTCAACTTCTGTATAATATGGCCGGGCTGGTACAGTATGAACAATGTGAGTCCTTGGATCTTGTACATATTGTACCTTAGGTGAGTAGGGTTGGCTAGGAATGCTGTATCGGTCATCTTGATAATAAGTCCTTGATGGTGCTGAAGATCCATACTTCCCCAAATCCTCTGCATAGAAGAATTTAGTTGGCACGTTGGGGCTTGAATGAGCCCTTCGTTCCCGTCCATAGTGTTCCCTTGGCTCCCGTGGCGAGACCACCTTTTGTAAAGGGATCTCCGTAGGCTGCATGTAGCTATTTGGCATACTTTGGGAATACTGGTACGCCTGCCTGTATTCTCCCATGTAGGATTCAGTTGGAGTTGGAGTCCTCGAAGTGGAGAAATGGCGAGGCACTGTCAGACTCCGACTGCCACTGCCTGGATACTTCTGCCAAGGTATGTCCACTTGGGGTGTAGCTACCTTTCGGCCACCTTGCTGCATGGCCGACTCATCTGGTTTGATGTCTACCCGGCACCGAACATGAGGACTAGTGGCAGGTTTCTCTGGCCTTCCTTCATCATAACCTTCAGGCACATATACAGGGGAATACCTGCTTGTATCACTTCTTTGCGGCTGTAGTTTGACAGGGTGTACTTCGTTTACATGTGCCCGTGTGGCACCATAGGAAGACTCTCTTCTTGGGGAAACTTCTGGCCTTGGCTGACTGTTTTTATGTGCCCTTTGAGCTTCCCGACCCCTTCTTGCCACTGGCGGGGAAGCATCAAATGATACAGGAGTTAGGCTGGTCTGAACCCGTGAGGCACTTCTAGATCTAGTCCTCCGCTTTTGTTCTGTCACTGCAATTTCAGCAGGCATCTCAGCAGCCGTTGGCTGTGATGTGAGACGGTAGCTAAATATGTCCGGGGAAGAAAACCGGTGGAGTCCATGCCCTTGTTGGCGACCTAAGGCATTCCAGGCAACCTCTGGATTGGCCGCGTATCTTTCAGCCCTTCTGTATGGGTACTCCATTGCTATTGTATGATATCGGAGTTTGTCCATAGACTCAGTGTCAAAGCTACGGCAGTGCCTCTTTTTGTTTTTGCTTTTTTTTCGAGTGTTCTCCAGTTTGCTTACGGATGGGGAATCACATTGTTTTGAGGGATGACAGGTTTTGGAGTGGGTCGAGAGGGAACTCACTTTGACATCTTGATACACAGTTGATACTAGTATGTCAGGTGGATCTGTGCGTGTCATCTTAATGAGACTCTTCGTATTTCCCCCATTAAATTTGTTTAGGTTAAGGTTCCCTGTAAGAGAGCAAGAAAACAAAACAAGATTAGTTTTATTTCATATTCAGAACAGCTGATGGACTTTGTGATATAAAGCATGAATCCAACAGCGTTTTTGGGATCAGGCTGATATTTTAAAAAAAAGCAACACAACTTTTAAATAGTCTGAATTGAATATCATAAGACACCACAGTGGTGCAGTGGGTAGTACAATTGCCTCACAGCATGAAGGTCGCTGGTTCGAGCCCCGGCTGGGTCAGTTGGCGTTTCTGTGTGGAGTTTGCATGTTCTCCCTGTGTTTGCGTGGGTTTCCTCCGGGTGCTCCGGTTTCCCCCACAAGTCCAAAGACATGCGCTATAGGTGAATTGGGTAAGCTAAATTGTCCGTAGTGTATGAGTGTAAATGGGTGTGTGTGGATGTTTTCCAGTGATGGGTTGCAGCTGGAAGGGCATTCGCTGCGTAAAACATACGCTGGATAAGTTGGCGGTTCATTCCGCTGTGGCGACCCCAGATTAATGAATATCATAAACAATATCTGCACAATATTCAGTATTCTTTAGCCTTACACTGTTTATCATTGTTGGATAAGCAGTGCATGTACAACACCACCTTGGGGAGTAAGTTGTCATGCCAAGTTTCAGTGCAAATGTACCTGGCAAATAAACTTGATTCTGATTCTGAATGGCTTCAACTGTATTGTGTTGTTCAGCAAAATCTGTTGGCAGGATGTATGCAAGTAAATTGGAGGTGGTTGCCAGAGGAAGATGTTTCCCCTGGCAACAACATCCTCTCATAATAACCATTACAGCACATACAGTGTGAGGACTCAACAGAAACTGGATCTCCAATGCGAAAAAAAAACAATCCCTAAATTCACCTTTGAAATATCTCAGAATGGTAAATCATTTAAGAACACTTGCGTAATTCTAAACCTTTTTATCTCTTATGCTTGGTTTCAGATTCAGCTTGCAGCAGTTCTGATCTGCTGGCTGGAGGCAGGACAGAAATAGTGTCTCGAGTCTAAATTGGGCTCTTTGAAGGCTTTTAGACAACTTGTCATTCCCATAAACCTTATGCAAAACAAGTGTTCTCATTTGTCAAGAAACATCTTGTACAAAGTCCCTGTGGTGGTGTAGAGGACACAACTGAAATGATGCACCATTTAAAGGAATAGTTAACCCAAAAATGAAAATGACAGCATCATTTATTCACTCTTAAGCTATTCTCAGTGTATATGTTTTTTTTCTGTCAGGCAAACACAGTAAGAGCAGTTTTGCATGCTGTATAGGGGTTTTGGATTGTGCCTTTTATTCTGAAGCTTCCAAAAGCACATAAATCCATCGTTAAACATACAAACCAATATGCTGCCAGGGGGTTAAGACATGTTTTATGAAGTGTCTCCATGTGTTTTTATATCAGAAATATTACATTTTTTTAAATTATAAACTCCAATCACTGACAGCTGAATGCACGTTATGTGCAACTAACGTATACGACATAATGCATGAGGTACAGTGTGAATGCATGTACGTGACATTGCATAATGTCATACAGTAACGACAAGCCAATGAGTTTTCTTGTTCAACAAACTGTGTATTAAGTGGTTCCCACCAGAGCTTCTGCTACAAATGCATCATACGTTGTACACTGTAAAAAATGCTGGGTTTCTACATAATCGATTTGTGTTGAAACAACATGAAGGAATTAAGTTAACTTATTAGTTTTTACACATTTAAGTTAATTGAACATAAAACAATTAAGTTGTCCCAACGAAATCTCAAGAAATGTGTTGTTTTAGATCATTTTAAGTAGCTTGAACAAGCAACAAAAAATATTGTTTTAAGTGTATACATGTCGCTTGAGGGTGAGTAAATGATGGGGTAATTTTCTTTTTTTGGCTTAACTGTTCCTTTAAGATACAAACGAGGGACAGACTGCAACAAAAAAATCACATACAAAAACACTACAAGGATTTTTCAATTCACGTTTAGTTCCACCTCATGAATGTCTATTTTCTTTGCAAAAGGAGATTAAATTTAATTCAGCACCTCCTACACATTCCCTACAGCTACGTTTATCAGATTGAGAAAAACACGTCATGTTTCCAATGACAGACATTATGTAAAGAAGGGACTACAAACATTGCTATTCCCAGACTCTGTTTACTCACAGCGTGTTTGTCTGGCAGCTTTTCACATTGCCTCACACAGCCGAGAACAACCGCATGTATTATACACCCGCTGTCTACCAACATACACACAGCCAACAGACTCATGCATGCCATATAATGTCTTATTCCCTGTAAAACAACACATTTGGAAAGGCTTCATTTGCTCTTGAAAACAGTCCATGAATATTGTAGGATAAATAACAGACGGATGGTTCACTTGGTTTGTTTGGTCTGGACCAAAAATGAAAATTATGTTATTATACTACTGGTTCGCTTAGCATTCACACATTTTTAAAGGGATAGTTCACCCAGAAATTAAAATTCTGCCAACATTTACTCACCCTTTTTTCCAAAACTTAATAAATAATAATATTATTATTTAATAATAAAATAATAAAATAAAATAATAATTAATAATAATAAAATAATAATTTTTTTCCTAGTATGGAAGTCAATGGGTGCCAATTAGGTAAACTATCCCTTTAAGACTTGACCTAGAGATATTGCGAACAAACTCTAAAAGCCATTGCATTATTTTGTATTTATGTATATATTATGTTCAAATATATGCTAATGCACATATCTTTAAAATTATATAAAGATATCTAAAATTTGCTGGAAATAGTTGGAAATATTTACATCAGTCTCCAACAATGTTATTTTTCCGAGATGTAACGTAATGTAATGTGTATTTATATAGTGCATTTATTATGTATGGCCAAACACCCAAAGTGCTTACACTGTCACCAATGTGCAGCATCCACTTGGATGATGCGACGGCAGCCACAGGACAACAACTCCAGTGCGCTCATCACACACCAGCTATAGGTGGAGTAGAGAGATAGTGATAGAGCCAATTCAGTGGATGGGGATGATTGGGAGGCCTTGATCGGTAAGGGCCGATGGAGAGAATTTGGCCAGGACCAACCCCGGTGGGGTTACAGCCCTACTCTTTACGAGAAGTGCCATGGGATTTTTAATGACCACAGAGAGTCAGGACCTCGGTTTTTACCGAAAGTCGGTGGTCACTGACAGCATAGTGTCCACCTCACTTTACTGGGAGATTAGGACTCACACAGACTGCAGGCTGAGCGCCCCCTGCTGGCCTCACTAACACCACTTCCAACGGCAACCTAGTTCTCCTGTGTGGTCTCCCATCTAGATAGTGACCAGGCTCAGCCCTGCTTAGATTCAGTGAGTAACCGGCCTTGGGCTGCAGAGTGATATGACTATGGCTAATATAAACTCTGTACAGCAGGCTTAAACTACAGACTGATTCCCTAATGACACTTAATGTGTGTTTTTAAGAAGCTGCTAAGAGAAATATTGAGAAAAAGCATTGCAAAATTAAATGGCAAAACAGTGATGATCTAATCTATGTACATCATCTTTTTCCTCGGTCTTTGTCTTTTTGAGTAATTAATTATTGATGGACACAGGTCATTTCTTGATGCAGTTTCAATTATTCATCTAACAGAATAAGAGAATATTACACCGACTAAAGTCTTACAATACACTCTATTCCCTTAAAAAGCAAAAAAAAAAGAGGAAAAGAATAGTTGTCTTGTTTTTACAGTACTAACATCAAATCATCTTCTATATCAAAACACATTAACTTGAGAAGCAAATTATTTTAAGATATGAAGTCGTTTTTGGGGTGGCACGGTGGCTCAGTGGGTAGCACAATCGCCTCACAGCAAGAAGGTCGCTGGTTCAAGCCTCGACTGGGTCAGTTGGCATTTCTGTGTGGAGTTTGCATGTTCTCCCCGTGTTGGCGTGGGTTTCCTCCGGGTGCTCCGGTTTCCCCCACAAGTTCAAAGACATGCGCTATAGGTGAATTGGGTAAGCTAAATTGTCCGTAGTGTATGTGTGTGAATGAGTGTGTATGGATGTTTCCCAGTGATGGGTTGAAGCTGGAAGGGCATCCGGTTCGTAAAACATATGCTCATTCCGCTGTGGCGACCCCAGATTAATAAAGGGACTAAGCTGAAAAGAAAATGAATGAATGAATGAAGTCGTTTTTAGGGTGGCTCAGTGGGTAGCACTGTGGCCTCATAGCAAGAAGGTCGCTGGTTCGAGTCCTGGCTGGGTCAGTTGGCATTTCTGTGTGGAGTTTGCATGTTCCCCCACAGTCCAAACACATGTGCTATAGGTGAATTGGGTAAACAAAATTGACCGTAGTGTATGAGTACATGTGTGAATGCAAGAGTGTATGGGTGTTAGGGTTGGGTCGATAGAGGATGCCATCGTCCATCGCCGATGGCTGATAGACATCACAATGCTGAGCCGGCATCGCGACCCTCCGCCCTGGCCCCGTCGCAGCAGCAATTCGCTCGTGAAAAACACACACTTAGGCCCCATTTACACTAATATGTCTTAGTTTTAACATTTTTAGAACGGAAATGATCTACGTCCACACTGGCGTTTCATCTAGCATTTCTGAAAAAAAAAACCTCCTTCCACACTATACCGCTGAAAACGTGACCACACACACACATGACACTCTGTCATGCGCTGCAGCGTATGTGCGCGTCTGAGCTCCAGGCAGTCAACGAGTGCTTAGAAAACAAAACCCCATAGAGCAGTGCACGCAGGACAGTTTATCAAGGATGTACCGCTGGATCGCGTCTCACTATAGTTGTTAAATGTGATGTTTAATTAATCTTGTCCCTATCTAATGACTCTTTGGTCTTTTGAATCTATTAGGTAACGTGTCAGCGTCAGTACACTGCTTCAATCTTTCACTTTCACACTTGTGCTTAGTAATTTTAGCGAAAACCTTAGAGACTGTTGGTTGTGCACCTTTTTTACCAACCAAGTTTGTCGACGCCATTAAAACGAGACAGATCACTCTGCCTATTCATGCCTGTCCTGCAGGAAAAGTATTTGACAGGTGGTAATTTTGACAGGTGGCAGGTGGTTGATAATTAATTCGTTATTAATTAATTATTCATAAACAATTAATAAAACGATACCATTGTCCATCGCGATGTTTCACATTAGACATCATAGGATGCCTGTGGTGACGGGGCGGGGCCGAGAGCCGTGGGAACTGAATGAGGCCGAGGCCCAAAGTGCTTGCAGGTGCAGCGCACACCGGCCTCAAATCCCACGGAAGGAGCTCTGGACTATAAGAGGAGGAACGAAGGCAGAGGAAGCGGAGAGAGGTCCAGGCCTGGACATTTATGTTTTGTTTTAGACGGCAGTCTCCGTGAGGAGCTGCCGTCCTTTTGTTTTGATTTAGACGGCAGTCTCCGTGAGGAGCTGCCGTCCCTTTAATTAATAAATGTTTTAGAAAGATTCGTCGGTTCTCCGCCTCCTTCTTCCCGGCGGCCAGGTGGCCGCGAACATTATTACAATGCCAAATTGGTCGAC
This sequence comes from Danio choprae, assembly GCA_903798125.1. Taxonomy (NCBI): domain Eukaryota; kingdom Metazoa; phylum Chordata; class Actinopteri; order Cypriniformes; family Danionidae; genus Danio; species Danio choprae. Next base: position 1,174,545 of record CAIGQW010053884.1, on the reverse strand, counting down.
ATCGCCCAACCCTAATGGGTGTTTCCCAGTACTGGGCTGCGGCTGGAAGGGCATCCGCTGTGTTGGCGGTTCATTCCACTGTGGAGACCTCTGAAATAGAGACAAAGCTGAAGGAAAATAAATGAATGACTGAATAAAGTCGTTTTAGAAAAAAAATTATCAAAATTAAGTTTATGAAAAACACATCAATAAAGGTGATACTTTTTTTAATATAATAGACTTTATTTGGAAAAGAATAGATTTTATAGGTTTTTTTTCACAATAACAACAGTAGCATTCTGTAATCAAGCTGTAATAAAAAAGGGTAAAATCCTAATAAATTAAAGTCTGTGTGATTATTTTGATTAAAGATTAACAAAACAGACAGTTTCAGTAGATTAACTGCACGGATTAATTGTTCAGTTTAAGACTAACAATGTGCGCTGGCTATCATCAGAACTGATGTTGTTAAATTCGTGATGTTGTCTATCTTTTTTTTTAGGACCTCTGTGCTACTGTCTTAAATTGATGCATAAACAAAGCTTAAGTCATTTACCTGAGAAGCAAAATTACTATATTATTTCTTGCAGGCATTGGTGAAAAGAGCACTGAAAGATCATACTCAAGTAAAAGTACCATTACTTACCCAAAAATGTAGTGTAAGTAAAGTAAAAGTATCTGTTGTAAATATTGCTCAAAGTCTCAGTAAAAAGCAGCCCCTTTAAAAGTACTCAAGAGTAGTGAGTATTACACTGTGAATGCGTTTACATGCAATTTGTGCATGTGTGTGAAAACGCAACATTCTGTGGTGCATTTAGGCCCCGTTTACACTGCCAGTTAAATGTGACCCAACTCAGATTTTTTGCTCATATGTGACACAGATCGGATCTGTTCTATGACCGTGTTAACATGAAAAAAAACGCATGCATATTCAGAGATCGGTTTCAGGCCTCCTTCATATGTGGAAATAAATCAGATATAAATCCCATATGTGACAATGCAATGTAAACAGGCAGATCGGATTTATTGAGGCTTTCCGTTTTGTACGTCATTAAACTTGCGACAATGTGGTACTTCTCTGCAGTTTATTGACGTAGAAGGAAGAGCGTGTGTGGAGACAAAAAAAAAGAAAGATATTGAGAAGAGCAATTGCCACTAAAGTCACTTAAGTCACCCAAACTGCTTTCTGCTGTTCTTACGCTATTGGGACAGAATAATAATAATTATTATGTCTATTATTTGTAGTATTGTATGTAGTAAACTACCCCTTTAATTGTACAACAAAAAACAAAAAGCATTAATTATGTCAGGTTTCCACTTTTTTTCTTGTGCTTGAATGTTAAAACGGTCACTGAAATGGCCCCCCACCAATTTGACTTTGAGACCCCTGATCTAAAACATCTAGAAAAAATGTACACGTGGATTGCTGTAGCAAAGTAATGCTTGAAGATGCTGATGACTATCCTTGTTGGATTCATTCATTAATTTTCATTTCGGCTTAGTCCCTTTATTAATCTGGGGTCGCCACAGCGGAATCAACCGCCAACTTATCCAGCATATGTTTTACGCAGCGGATGCCCTTCCAGCTGCAACCCATCTCTGGGAAACATCCATACACACCCATTCACACTCATACACTACGGACAATTTAGCTTACCCAATTCACCTATAGCGCATGTCTTTGGACTTGTGGGGGAAACCGGAGCACCCGGAGGAAACCCACGCCAACACAGGGAGAACATGCAAACTCCATACAGAAACGCCAACTGACCCAGCCGAGGCTCGAATCAGCGATCAGCGACCTTCTTGCTGTGAGGCGATCGTGCTATCCACTGCGCCACTGTGAGGCCTATCCTTGTTGGAAAATTAATAAATATCTGTGCTCAGTAATATCTATTAAAAAAACCCTGCTTTAAACATAAATTGTGCTGTTTTAAATTGAACCAAATCATTAATCTTGGGTATCTTGAATTTAAAAGATAAATAATTTGTATGCTCCAAATACCCCACATTTTCTATCATTCTAATTACTTTAAGTTATTTGTACTATAAAAGATTAAAACTGAATAAGATCTTCTTTTGTTTTTGCAGTGTTGAATTTTGCAATAGTTTTGTCATAAAGTCTAGCAGGAGCATTTGTTCAGCATCTTACACGTTCAGCATGAAAATCACCAAACTACAGCCACATAGACCCTCAGAGGAGACGAGACCTGACCTTTGAGCCTGTTCTGATCTGGCCGTGAAGTGTGAGAAAATCTGAGTTTCATTCAGCTGTAAAACAGAGTGACGACCGGAATAAATGTTCAGACAAGCAAACGCTGCTCCTGCAAACTAAAATCTTCATTATCATGACTAAAGACACACAGACTGAGCACAAAACTAAAAACAGCAGATAAAAACCGGGAATTAAACGTTTTATATTAGAATTATATTAAAAGTTTGAGTCAAAACAAGAAAATCTGAGCCTTGTCCACAGGAGTTCACATCAAATCCACTTACATTAGATTAGCAATGTAAAACTCTGAAGCTCTGTGCTGTACATCCAGTTCATAATCATTTAACAATATAGCATTAAAGTATAAGTTATTTAAAAAATAATACAATTCTGATTAAGATTGATGCTTATGATACAAAATTATGTAGCTATAAAAATGTCAAAAGTTATTATTATTTTAAATATGCTATTATTCATTCATTTTCTTTTCGGCTTAGTCTCTTTATTAATCTGGGGTCGCCACAGCGGAATGAATCGCCAACTTATCCAGCATATGTTTTAAACAGCAGATGCCCTTCCAGCTGCAACCCATCACTGGGAAACACCCATACACACCTATTCTTACTCATACACTACGGACAATTTAGCTTACCCAATTCACCTATACTGCATGTCTTTGGACTGTGGGGGAAACCGGAGCACCCGGAGGAAACCCACACCAACACAGGGAGAACATGCAAACTCCACACAGAAATGCCAATTGACCCTGCCGAGGCTCAAACCAGCGACCTTCTTGCTGTGAGGCGAGAGCGCTACCTACTGTGCCACCGTGCTGCCCAATATGCTATTATTATTATTTTAATTAAAAATAACAAAATAAATGAAATAATAAATTAAACAACTATAAAGTAGCAAGAGTTACACTTTGTATTAGAAATTATGTAAAATATAATAATTTTAAAAACCTGATAAAATATATACAGTGGGTTAAAAAAGGCATTGAATACTTCATGTTTTCTTCCTGGGAATAATATTTCTAAAGGAGCTGTTGACATGGAATTAAACCCCATTTTGGTAAAAATCCAAACAATACAAACATAAAAATAAAACAAAACAAAACATCTTTAAATTTGTTATGTGTAATAACAATAGAATGACAGAAAGAGAAAGCGCTGAACTACTAAAATGTATTTAAGTCTTTATATGAAAGACGTTTTTGGTGCTGGCAGCTTAAAGACGCCTCTCATATGGAGAATGAAGACACATGCATTGCTCAGGTGTGAGATTATCACAGACTTCAACAGAGTGTCAAAATCTTGATGGTTCTGTGGGTCTCGTCTATCAA
>CAIGQW010053884.1:1135632-1147322 GCA_903798125.1 Danio choprae | reverse complement strand
GCTCCGGTTTCCCCCACAGTCCAAACACATGCGCTATAGGTGAATTGAAGAAACTAAATTGGCCGTAGTGTATGAGTGCGTGTGTGTGAATGTGAGAGTGTATGGGTGTTCCACTGTGGTGACCCCTGATAAATAAGGGATGAATGATTGAAACACTGAATTAGACACCATCGAGCAGCAAACAAAAATGATTCAGATACAGTTTATTTTAAAATTATATTTTTAAATGTACTTATTTTTTAATAAGATGCAATGTAAGTCTTATATAAGTGCTGTAAATGTAAATACAGTAATTTTGCTGTAACTGATTTACAGTAAGTTACTGGCGAACTGCTGCCAATAAGTTACTGTAGATTCTACAGTAAAATGTTAACAGTGTATCATTAGAACTTTGTGATTGGCAAATGCATGTTTATATAGACCAGAGATGGCCAAAGTTGGCCTATGGTAAGCTTTGATTTGGCCTGCCATCCCATCTGAGAAGAGAAGGAGAATGATGGGGATGGTTTAGAGATTGTCATTTCAAATCTAATGTAACCTTTTATTTGTTTGCTTTATTGTCAAGCTGCAAAAAAGCGAACTGAATTTAAATATTTTTAATTTAAATGTTGTTTAAAATGTTAATTTAGTTTAATATGTACATATAGTTTCTTCAATTCACCTATAGCGCATGTGTTTGGACTGTGGGGGAAACCGGAGCACCCGGAGGAAACCCACGCCAACACAGGGAGAACATGCAAACTCCACACAGAAATGCCAACTGACCCAGCCGAGGCTCGAACCAGCGACCTTCTTGCTGTGAGGGGAAAGTGCTAACCACTGAGCCACCGTGCCGCCATCTATGTACATGTTCCATTGAATAAATGCTATTATTGAATATCAACTGTGATTTAAACCCGTTAATAAAGCCAAAAGTGAAACAGCACATGTTGCTAACATATTATTGTGTATGACAACATTTAACATTATAATGTAAAACTTGTTCATTTATCTGATTGACTGACAGTGAAAAGGTTTCCCTGGATGGCAGCTGGCTGGATATTATCATCCATTTTTGAATGAATGTGTCATACATTTGACATCTTGGTCTGTTTTCCCTATAGTGCTTAAGAAATAAAGTTACACTTGCCTGAAGACGTAACCATAGCAACAGTACAGGCAGCTTCAGCACTTCCCATCCAAATGAGCAGTTTTAATGTTAATGAACGTCTCACCAACTCTGTTTACTTGATCAAAACTGCAGTAATAATTGTGAAATATTATTACAATAGAGGCGGCACGGCGGCTCAGTGGTTAGCAGAAAATTACAGGAAATTAATCCTGGAACTTTTGAATATTGTAAGTCTACCAAATAAAGCTTGTTTGACAAAAAAATATATATATAATAAAAACATGTCACAACTATTCCCTCTCTTGAATTATTAGCCCGTATATTTTTTTACCCCAATTTCTGTTTAACAGAGAGAAGATGTTTTTCAACACATTTCTAAACATAATAGTCTTAATAACTCATTTCTAATAACAATTTTTTTTATCTTTGCCATGATGACAGCACATAATATTAGACTAGATATTCTTCAAGACACTAGTATTCAGCTTAAAGTGACATTTAAAGGCTTAACTAGGTTAATTAGGTTAAAGTTAGTATAATTAGGCAAGTCATTGTATAACAGGGCAGCACAGTGGCGCAGTGAGTAGCACAATCGCCTCACAGCAAGAAGGTCGCTGGTTCGAGCCTCGGCTGGGTCAGTTGGCATTTCTGTGTGGAGTTTGCATGTTCTCCCTGTGTTGGCGTGGGTTTCCTCCGGGTGCTCCGGTTTGCCCCACAAGTCCAAAGACATGCGCTATAGGTGAATTGGGTAAGCTAAATTGTCCGTAGTGTATGTGTGTGAATAAGTGTGTGTGGATGTTTCCCAGTGATGGGTTGCAGCTGGAAGGGCATCCGCTGTGTAAAACATATGCTGGATAAGTTGGCGGTTCATTCCGCTGTGGCGACCCCAGATTAATAAAGGGACTAAGCCGAAAAGAAAATGAATGAATGAATTGTATAACAGTGGTTTGTTCTGGAGACAATCGAAAACAATATAGCTTAAGGGGCCTAATAATATTGTTAAACTGCTTTTATTCTAGCCGAAATAAAACAAATAAGACTTTTTCCAGAAGAAAAAATATTATAGGAAATACTGTGAAAAATTTCTTGCTCTGTTAAACATAGTTTGTGAAATATTTGAGAAGGAAACCACATGTGCATGTCTAAAATATGCTGCTTAAATCATCAGTAAACTAGACTTTTGAACAGAGCTGTACTATTTGTATTGTGTATAAAGACACCATTGAAACATCATGCAACACTCACGATGAGCAGACACTTGAGATTCACACAATATGAACCAGGCGTTCAAACAGACGAGCTCTGCTGAAGTCTCAGGCCACTGCTCATGTGTTTAATGTGTTTGGATTTCATTGATCTGATAAAGGGACAGATTCAGGACTGCATTGCAGACGCTCTGCAGCAGGAGAAGATCATTCAAAACACAGAGATAAACCTCTGACAGACACTGATCTTCAGCCTAGTACCTGTTTAATATATAGTGAAGTCACAATTATTAGCCTTGCTATGATTTTTTTTAGTATTTCCCAAACGATGATTAACAGAGCAAGGAATTTTTCACAGTATTTCCTACTTCCTCAAAGTGCCACCCAAGCAACCACACAGCAGCACATATTTCTTGCACTAACTGGACAAAACGTTCTCGTATTGTAGGGCACGTCATGTTCCCTAGTGACAAATGAAGGGCACTAGTGAGTGTGATGCAGAGAAATGACATAATATTTCAACGACTGGCTGTTTTATTGTGTGGAGTGAACGCTGCAGGGTTTCTGCTCTCTCTCAGAACTCTACAAACCATAAATCATAAACCTCGACTGTACAGCACATTTCAATTTCATTTCTGAAGTCAACATGAGGACAAAAGTCTCCATGCGCACTACCCTACTATCAGGTGTACTATTCATAATTTTGTTTTGCACAAATCCCTCTTAGGTGGCTCAGCGGTTAGCACTGTCGCCTCACAACAAGAAGGTTGCTGGATTGAGCCCCAGCTGGGCCAGTTGGCATTTCTATGTGGAGTTTGCATGTTCTCCCTGTGTTGGCGTGGGTTTCCTCCGGGTGCTCTGGTTTCCCCAACAGTCCAAACACATGCACTATAGGTGAATTGAAAAACTAAATTGGACGTAGTGTATGAGTGTAAATGAGTGTTTCCCAGTACTGGGTTGCAGCTGGAAGGGCATCTGCTGCGTAAAACATATGCTGGAAAAGCTGGTGGTTCATTCCGCTGTGGCGACCCCTGATGAATAAAGGGACTAAGCCGAAGAACAGTTGTTTTTATTTCTTAATATTAAAAGCTTTTTAACACTATTTTCATACAGTACAAAGTAAAATTATATATATATTATTTTACATAGTTTTGAAATAGCTGTAAATGAAAAAAGCTTTTTTTAGTAATAATACAATAATAATTGTCTTTTCGGCTTAGTCCCTTTATTAATCAGGGGTCGCCACAGCGGATTGGGGTTGAGCGTTGGGCTAACGACTCACCTCATAAAAACTAGATGTTACGAAACACCAACATGGTGCAGCTAAATATCAACTTCAATATAAATGGCCCTGGGAGTGAGTAAGTATTAAAGCTGTTTTAAACCAAATCTTACAGTAAAATATGCCATAAAAAAAACTTATAATAAATTATAAACATTTTTAAATAATAATAATATATTTGGTTAATGTTAAAGGTTTTAACACCAAATTGTTTCATATAATTTGTAACATTTTATATAAGATTAAATTTATTTATTTTTATTTTTTTTTAATTGTAATTATTTTCTATATTATTACATTTGTTATGCATTAATTTGTATTTAAATAGTACTTTCAGAACAAAATGTAACTTTTATTTGTATTTATTTTACAAAAATAATAATATGGATGTATCTTACTTTCTCTATATTTAATGTTAAAGCCGTTTGCCAACAAATAATAAAACCATCTACCTTTTGTCTAAAAATGCTGCATTTTCTCTTTAAATGCCAGCAGGTTTTCAGCACAGTTCACTGCGGGTTTAATTCATCCATCCCTCCTGAATGTAATTTCCTTCTCCTCCAGCCTGCAAGGTCTACATTTAGTTTCAGGCGAGTTTCTGGAAGGAGTGAACTGGAAAGAGAAATGAACAGAGTAAAAGAGAGCAAGAGACAAATATAAACATCACATCAACACGTCCACATTAACATCATTTACTGTACCTACACTGATAACACACTGACCTCAGGACTGTGCTGAAAAGCTGGTGGACAGTTTACAAATGACTGATTTACTTTCCTCACCTATGGTCATGAGCTTTGGGTCATGACCGAAAGGACAAGATCTCGGATACAAGCGGCCGAAATCAGTTTCCTTCGCAGGGTGGCAGGGCGCACCCTTCACATCGAGAGAAGCCAGCTGAGGTGGCTTGGGCATCTGTTTCGGATGCCTCCTGGACGCCTACCTAGGGAGGTGTTCCAGGCATGTCCCACCGCGAGGTTTTACACAACATAGTAAAACGTAAAGCGAAGTGAAGCAAAATGCAAAACCAAAGCCAATGCAACACAACATAACACAAAGCAAATTAAAGCAAAGCGCAAAACAAAATGCAAAACCAAACAAAACGCAAAGCAAAGCGCAACGCAAACCAAAATGCTAAACTAAACGTAGCGCAGCAAAATGCAAAGCAAAATGCTAAATAAAACACACTGCAACACAACACAGCAAAGTAAAGCAAAGAACATTAAACAAAACAAAACGCAGCAAAAGCAAAGAAAAAACTAATCAAAATGCAGCACAGTAACACAAAGCCAAACTAAATGAAAGACAGGATGCAAAGCAAAACTCAATAAAACACACCGCAACGCTACACAACACAGCAAAGTAAAGAAAAGCAAAGCAAAACACAGCAAAAGTAAAACTAAACAAAAAACATGTTAATCATGCATCATTTTCTGGTAAAAATCTCTCCAAAAATATACATATTACATTATTAATCTCATATACTTATATTTTTGTCCAGTTTTGTGCAGTTTTAGTAGTTATGATGGGTCTAAAAGCAAAACTATGAGGATTAATGCAAATGAACTATTTTCTGCTCAAAAATCTCTCCAAAGGTATTAGGATTATGAATCAAATACACACGTTGTAGTTGCTAGGGTGTTTTGTGTCATTATTTTAAGTGTGTTGCTGAAGTCAGAAGAGTTGTATCACCTAGAGAGGTGTGTGATATTTATCGTGTGCGAGTGCAGTATAAACAGCAGACTGAAATGTAACACCATGTGATTTAATCAACCTCCAGGCCCTTAAGAAGCAGTAGTAATAGTACAGTGGTGCTCGCTATAACACAGTGGTTGCTGTATAATAGTGTTGTTACCTAGAAACACTTGTAGTTTATTTCCAGCAATATGTAGATGTTTGAGAGCATCTGCAGAAACACAAACACAATGCAATTAAGCAGCAACAGTGTTCATCGCCTCCGAGTCACACACGCCTATTTATCACAACGTTCATTAACACACACACACACACACACACACACACACACACACGAACGCACGCACGCACACACACACTTAATGTGCTGCAAATGACAGCAATCTCTGAAAAGCAGCTGTAGATGTGCTGGCGTTTAATACTCTGATGTATGAATTATTAAATCACATATTAGGGAAAAAAACATTAAATAAAGCAAAGGTATGACAACTCAGATTCTTTTCCCCTCATGTTCAGAAAGCAGCCGTTTTTGTTGACTTAAGCTGGGATTGAGTTACTTAAAGTGATTAATTACCAGTGTTCCTTTAAAAGAGTAATTAGTTATAGTTACTAGTTACTTCTCACAAATAGTAACTGAGTTAATTAATTATAAAAGTAACTAATTACCAGGGAGAGTAACTATTGTGTTACTTTAAAGAAATGTAATGTCAAATGACTATAAAATAAATATAAACATTGTACACTAATCTACACTATTTTAATGGTGTTGTGGGAGACAGCAGCAGCATGTCCTCAACTATGTATCTAGATAATATTGTGTTTAATTCTGTCTGAGTAAGAAGTGTTTGCGGTGGAGAATAATCAAGTTTTATTTGCTTTGACGTCGTGTCTTCGTCTCCTCCTTTGGTAGCAGAGCTCACGTTATCACCTGTGTAGCCACTCATGTTGTGGCCTCATGTGACGACGTGAGGTGCTTCATTAGATTAGAATTACTCATCACCGACACAGAGAGACTCTTTATTTCCTGGACATAAGTTGCAGATACAGAAACATTCTTGCTTCACCTCAACGAGGGAAAAGTAGTGCTTATATTTCCAGTTTGCAAAGGCTACCTTTCAACTTGTTGGATTTGCCATCGTTCTGACTCCTGGCCGTTGGTGTGTGTCACTGACTGTGCGTGTGCTTGTGTGTGAACACCCGCCCTACTCTGCCTCTGATTGGCAAACGATGGAAATGTACTCTATCTAAGCCAATCATCACGTTCTCAGTTACACCATGCTTACAGACACACCAATCATCATCACTGGTTGGTTATGTGTTCCGACCGAGCCCTGAACACGAACACACACAAATTTTATTGTCAGTAACGGTAACGGCGTTGTAAAGGGGGAAACTGTAATTCATTTGATTACTAGTTACTGAAAAAAAGTATCGCCGTTAGTAACGCTGTTTATTTACACAGTGTTGGCTGTAATTAGCAGGGCCAGACAGAATCTGCGGACATTTTTTTTGCTATTTCTGTGCATAATTTTGTACAGAATCTGCAGATTTATGCGGAATGATTTTGAGAGCAACAAAAAAGTGAATACATAAAATAAATAATAATAATAAACCCTTTTATTTCAGGCTTACAATGCAAATCTAATTTGAATGTTACTTATTTAGAAATTAAAATATGTATTTAGATTTAATATTTATTTAGAAATTCGAATATTTAGGGCGACACGGTGGCTCAGTGGTTAGCACTGTCACCTCACAGCAAGAAGGCCGCTGGTTTGAGCCTCGGCTGGGTCAGTTGGCGTTTCTTGCATGTTCTCCCCGTGTTGGCGTGGGTTTCCTCTGGAAAGGCAAAACAAAACACAAAACAAGACAAGACAAAAAGCAAAGCAAAGTAAAAACTAAATGCAAAACAAAACAAATGTAAAGTTCCTTATAATGTACTTGCCTTAAATATTGTACAGAAATCCAACAGTTCCATATAATTCAGTTCAGAAAAGCAGAAATTTAATTCAGATGAGACGTAACTTAACTTTTTCTGCAGAATTTCACCCAACACTGAACTAAAGATTATTTCATCAATTAACCATAACAATTCATTCATTCATTTTCAACCACTTTTCCGGGGCCGGGTCACGGGGGCAGCAGTCTTCCCAGAAACCCAGACTTCCCTCTCCCCAGACACTTCCTCCAACTCTTCCAGGGGGATCCCGAGGCGTTCCCAGGCCAGCCGAGAGACATAGTCCCTCCAGCGTGTCCTGGGTCATCACCGAGGCCTCCTCCCGGTGGGACATGCCTGGAACACCTCCCTAGGTAGGCGTCCAGGAGGCATACAAAACAGATGCCCGAGCCACCTCACCTCAGCAGTGGCTCTACTCAGAGCTCCTCCCGGGTGACAGAGCTCCTCACCCTATCTATAAGGCTGCGCCCTGCCACCCTGCGAAGGAAACTCATTTCGGCCGCCTGTATCCGAGATCTTGTCCTTCGATCATGACCCAAAACTCATGACCATAGGTGTCCATAACAAATGAACACTTATTCTCTTACTTTATAGATTAAGATGGCATCAATTAAATAACTATTTCTTTGGTGTTTATTAACCTAAAACTGGATTTCCCAAACTGAGGAAATCAAATGACACAAACAAATAAAAATAATAAAATATTATGTTACAATTGAACAATATCGACCTATTTTGTTAAACAAAAATCTCAAGGATAATTAATGTCATTATTTATTTGTACCTTAATGTCAATAAATCGAAACTTTATTTTTAAAGTTTCACTGCGTCACATTTCATAAACTAAGAGCAAATCATATGTTCAGTGGGACATTTCTGCACTTCAGGAAAAAGCATCATCTCTGTTCAGCTATAGGAAGGAGACTTTGCTTGTTGCTGCAGTGCTGATGGGCTGCGCTGATGTGGTTGTCATGGAGTCACAGTGACTCATCAGATGTGTGTGTGTGTGTGTGTGTGCGCATGTTTGAGTGAGTGTGTGTCTGCAGGTTTGTGTATACTGATGTGTGTGCCTATGCGTGAAAGTATGTGTGTGAGTGAGTGAGTGAGTGTGTGTATGTGTACATATGTATGTGTGCGCACACTTCCAGAAGAGCATATGTGTGCATGTATACATGTGTCTATGTGTTGCATGTGAGTCTGTGTGTGTGGCGTGAGTATATATATATATATATACTATGTGTGATTGTGTGTGTATGTGTGTCTGCATTTGTGTGTGCGTAGTATGCATGACAGAATGCGTCATGACGGAGTGTGTCTGCGTGTGAGTGAATATGTGTGCGTGTGTAGGCGCATTAGTAAGCGTATATGTTTGCTTGTGTATATTTGTGTGTCCATTTGTGTGCAAGTGAGTTGTAGAAATGTGTGTGTGCATGTGTGAGAGTATATATGTGTGTGTAGGCATGTGTGTTTGCAAGTGTGCGTGAGAGAGAGTGTGTGTGTGTGTGAGAGAGACAATATATGTCTGTGTGAGACTGTCAATTTGTGTGTGTGAGTGCATATGTGAGTGTGTGTATGCAATTGAGTGTATGCGAGTGTGTCTGTAAGCGGGTGTGTGAGTAACTGCAAGTATGTCTGCGTGTTTGTGAATATGTGTGAGTGCACGTGTGTATGTCTGCGAGTATATGCAAGTGAGAGAGTGTTCGCAAGTATGTCTGTGTGTGAGTACATTTGTGTGACTATTTGTGAATATATGTGTGTGCATGCACAGGTGTGTGAGTAAATGTGTATACAGCATATGTGCATACAGTATGTGTGTGTGTGTGTGTATGCATGTGTGTATGTCTGTATGCGAGTATGTGTATGTGTGTTCAGGTAGATGTGCATTGCATATGTCAATTCCAGCTTCTCCTGCCAGTCTGACAGAGCAAACAGACAGAGCTGACACAACCATCTGCCTTCAGTCCACAGCCAGACAAGCCCCGCCCCTAGCCCACAGTCTCTATTTGCATATTTAAAGGGACCATGTTTTACACTGCATTACATTTCAAGTCACAATTCAATCAGAATAGATCATTCTTCTTTATTATGAACTATTGGAGTATTTATATCTCCGTATCGCTTTTTGTGCCCTGCCTTCATCCTTTCTTGTTTCAGAAGCAATTTTACTTGAGCAATTAAGGTTTCTTATGCAAATCGATCAGAATTTAGATTTGCATATGCAATTTGACTTGTTTTGTTTTTGTTATTCTCTTTTGTTTGTGCTAATGTACTGGAATAAATGAGGTAAATAATGGTATTATTGCCAATGTTTAATCATTTGCAGGGCGACGTGATGGCTCAGTGGTTAGCACTGTCGCCTCACAGCAAGAAGGTCGCTGGTTCGATTCCCGGCTGGGTCAGTTGGCATTTCTGTGTGGAGTTTGCATGTTCTCCCCGTGTTGGCGTGGGTTTCCTCCGGGTGCTCCGGTTTCCCCCACAGTCCAAACACATGCACTATAGGTGAATTGGGTAAACTAAATTGGCATTAGTGTATGAGTGTGTGTGTGTGTGTGAGATGTGAACGTGATGTGTAAGTTGGCGGTTCATTCCGCTGTGGCAACCCCTGATGAATAAAGGGACTAAGCCGAAAAGAAAATGAATGAATGAATGAATAATAATTTGCATTATTAATATTGTTATTCTAATTGTTTTTGTTACACAAACACACACACACAAAAACACAGAAAAACAAAAAAAACACACAAACACACACACAAACAGACACAAAAACACAAACAAATGCAAACAAACAAACATATACACACACACACACACACACACACACACACACACACACACACACACACACACACAGAGAATGATGTGTAGTGTTTAAGAATCAGAGTCATGATGGAGTTCAGTGAACTGTAGAATTACTGCTGCGGCTCTAAAAGCTTCAATATAAGAGTCTCCAGAGGCTGAAGGAATGTCAAATCACGCAGTCAGTCATGAGCATCACTCCAGAGCTTCTCAAAATCTGCAGATGTGGATTCACGCCCACTATAACACACTATTTAAGCCTTTATTCTGAAAACAAACAAAAAACAAGCTAATAATCTGCATGCATGTTCTAGATCAGTGTTTCTCAACCACGTTCCTGGAGGACCACCATGCTTTAGATGTCTCCTTTGTCTGTCACACCCATCACAGGTCTTTCAGTCTCTGCTAATGATCTGGTGATCTGAATCAGGTGTGTTTGGTTAAGGAGACAGGATTTTGTGCAGAGCTGGTGCTCCTCCAGGAACGTGGTTGAGAAACACTGTTCTATAGCATTATAAACAGAACTAAATTTGCCGTTGATTGTAACTCAGAAACTGCTAGTCAATTTGATTAAAGACTACGCAGAATTAGCAAGTAACAGTGAATTAAATGCAAATGTATCTGAGATAAACTGAATATTTTCTTGTAATAATCATTTTTTTATTCACAACTTATAATGTTTTAATTACTTTGCAGAGCTTTTTGTCCAAACTATTGATTAAGTTACTGCAAATGTTAAGGCATTCAAAGGTAACACAAATATAATAATTACTAATTAATTACTAATTAATTAATTCAGAAATAAGCCTGTGCATGCAAATGTGGGGTTCATCTCTTGTTGCTATAAACTTTAATCATAATTAAAAATAATATTAATAAATTAACAAAATTAAAAATGGAATAAAATTTATTAAAAATAATAATAAATAAATAAATGAAAATATATTAATGTCTTGTTTTTATTACACTCTACATTATATTTAAATTATAAAATCTATAATATATATATTACATTATATTTAATGATATTTAAATATTTTAAAAACACAATTACATGTGTTTAAAGTTGTTGCAAACATTTATATGACAAACATAAGATAAATTTAATGATGGTAAATATAAGCAAATTCTAAAAAGCAATTGTTGTCTGTCTCATTTTAATATTAACTTGCTTAAGAAGTGCCCTTGAATATCAATATCACGTTAGAAATCTAATAAAAGCCATGCATATAGATGTAATATATGGATCAATATATATATATATACTGTGTGTGTAAATAATTTAATTCATTAATTTTCCTTCGGCTTAGTCCCTTTATTCATCAGGGTCACCACAGTGGAATGAACCGCCAACTTATCCAGTATATGTTTTACACAGCAGATGCCCTTCCAGCTGCAAACCAGTACTGGGAAACATCCATACACACTCATACATTATGGCCAATTTAGTTTACCCAATTACCTATAGCGCATGTGTTTGGACTGTGGGGAAAACCGGAGCACCCGGAGGAAACCCACGCCAACATGGGGAGAACATGCAAACTCCACACAGAAATGCCAACTGACCCAGCCGGGACTTGAACCAGCGACCTTCTTGCTGTGAGGCGACAGTGCTAACCACTGAGCCACTGTGTCGCCATA
>CAIGQW010053884.1:1115126-1125632 GCA_903798125.1 Danio choprae | reverse complement strand
ACACTAGCTCTAAAGTTACATTGGTGAACTACATTGTTCATTGGTTCTAACATCAGCTGCAGATGTGAATGAATGGCGGAAGAAAGTAGTTCCTCATTCAAAAGAATTTGAGACTCTCCATGTTTGATTTTCTTTTTTATACACATGATTATGCTGTTGAACTGTTAGCGATATATATGAGCAATATCACACTCGTAGCAGTGTGATATGGCTGTATATCGTCACTGGTGGGGAACTAAGACACTCAGCCTGCGGCCTCGAGTCAACGCATGCCTCCCCCACCAGTGCTGATATACAGTCATATCGCACTGCTACGAGTGTGATATTGCTTTTATATAAATAGAATAAAATGCAATTTCATAATAAATAATAAACAAATAAAATTTAAATATAATAAAAAGTAGTTCAAATAATGCACCAAATAAATAACAGGAGAAATAAGCCATAGTGTTAAGGCACACTTTAACAATGACATGGATATTTCATTATGAGATTCACTAAAAGTTGCCCAAAACAACAACAACAAAGAGATGTTAGCTTAAAATGTCGGCTGCTACTGTATGCCAATACGAGACAAATACCTCAAACTTGACTCAAATTCAAACTCCTCTTGCATTTATTACACAACAGAAACACGTAACTCAAATATGAACACTGCAGGTAGTGAAACAGGGTAACAAAACAAAAATAAATAGGCAATCACAACCATTTACGGTCCCCAACAAAGGCTTCGGAATGCATTTATTTGTGAAAGAAGAAAATAAAACCAACATAACGGCTCTAAAACCAGCACTCTCAACCATTTCCAGTCCATAAAAGCAGAAAACGCTGTTCAGGAAGTCCATAATTGCATGCAGTCCAGAGCCAGTGCAGCACCAATGCATTCAAATACTAGTCTCCTGTTGTTGCACATCGAAGAAAATAATAAAGTATGCATGCAAAATGAATGGATAAGTAAACAGAAGAACATTTGGGAGTCAGTCACACTTGAGGCAGAATAAAGAGGAAGTTGATATGTGTTGGAGATGCTGGTTTGAACAGAGTGTTTGTAGTATATCCAGAGGAGTGTGACTATTTATCACAGTGAGTAGAGACAGATTTCCCAAGCGTACACTTCCATGGTGACATCATGATGCATCACATGGTCTCAGTGTTGTGTGTGCAGCTCGTTTTGCAATGATGCAATGAACTTGTGGAAATATGCATGTGGGCTTTATGTGTATGGGAAACGACATTCAGTTGTCAGCACTGCGGGGTCTCTGGGTGAAGGCGTATTCATGGCAGAAAGATAAAAAATGGCAGATGGATGGATATCATAGACCAAAAAAAGGAAGATGTCAATTGGTTGATGCCCCCCAAAGTGAAAGCATTGTTGTCCTTATGTTGTCATTTCGCCCCAATAACAATAATGGTAATAATACTTGGAAAATAGAAGATCCAGTAAAAATGATGAGGAGGGATGATGTCAATCTGCACTTTTACCAGGAGCCAATAGGAATCTACGACATTCTAGTTCATTGAATATTCATGCATGGAATTATTTGGTTATCATATGAATACATGATGAAAAAAAATGAGTTACACTCTAAATTTGATGCATTTTGTTCCAAAAATAATCATAATAATAATCATAATAATAATAATAATAATAATAAAAACTAAAATGATGAGGAGAGATGATGTCATTCTGTACCTTTGTCTGGAGCCAATAAGATTACAATTACATTCTAGCTCACTGAATATTCATGCATGTATTTATTTGGTTATCAAAAACAAACAAACTAAAAGGGGGTTCCACTGTCAATTTGATGCATTTTGCCCCAATAATAATAATTGAAAAATAGAAAATCTACTGAAATGATGAGGAGGGATGATGTCATTCTCCACCTTCATCTGGAGCCAATAAGATTCCAATTACATTCCAGTTCATTAAATATTCATGCCTGGAATTATTCGATTTTCATATGAATGCATGATGTAAACAAAAACAAAAAAGGGGGAGGGGGAAGGGGGATTGACATTTAATTTGATGCATTTCATCCAAATATTATATAGGAAACCCAGCAAACCATTCCAAACACAAGCAGTATGAATTGCTCCTACAAGATCATTTCACATTCAATTTTGATGCTATTTGACACACATTAAGTGAAAATAATTACTCAAAACCCATTTGAAATGATGAAGTGCACAACTTCAGAAGTGATGATGTCATTAGGTCACTTAAATGGGAGCCAATGACATTAGAGTTCTTTAAATATTCATGCTTATAATTTTTTTGGGTATCATATAAGTAATCAATGAAAACAAATGCAGAACTGGGGAAACTATGGCTTTATGAAACAAGAATAAATCATTCTTATAATTAATTTGATGCAATTATCTGTTGAAACAAACGTCGTCATTGTCATTAATTATTAAATGTTGTCATTGCTTGTCATTAAACAAGCAGAATTAATGCAAATGCAAAAAACTTATGCAAATGGTGATATCAAAATTGATTTCATTCAACAATTAAGGGCAAAAAAAAAAGCCTGAATATATTTGGTCATCATTTATCAATACGTGATCAAACAAAACTAAATAATGGCGGTAAACGTGTGGAAATTATTCATGAAATGTGAGCAAACATTGATAAATCCATATTTGAACTAATGGTCACTTCATATTTAATTAGATGAAACAATCAAAGCAAAACTTCTGATCTGCTTTCACAAATGATGCCCATTTTGAGTAAACAATCATCTGTCAGTCTATTTAGCGTTCATTCATCAGAACGTCACAGGGTCATTTGATATCCAAAATATGTTTCAATTTTAGGTGATATTACAATACAAAGAGTAACCGTATGCATCCAAAATATGACTTGATATCACAATTATACGCTTGTGAATCTGACAAATGTACAAATGCAACCTGCTTTTGAAGATATTACAGTAAAATCAAATTCTCTCTCGATTCTTGTTGAGTTCGACTTATTCAATAATACAGGGCTGATGCTAATTCATTGTAAAATTGACACAATTCCATGCTTGAGCCACCTTTAAATGAAGTTATCTGGAGTGAAGAGCGGACACGACAATCTAAAACACTAGATCTACACATCACTATTGACAAGCACACGAGTTATAACAAATAATAATATATATAAATAAAGATAAACAGCCAAGAAACGTGTCAATTGCAAACTAATAATGAGATGTTGAGAAGGTTTTTGCTGAAAACAAACTACACTACCTGACAAAAGTCTTGTCGTCGATCCCAGTTGTAGAGCAACAAATAATAACTTGACTTCTAGTTGATCATGTGGAAAAGTGGCAGAAGGTGGATCTTTCTGATGAATCCTCTGTTGAACTGCATCCCAATCATCACAAATACTGCAGAAGACCTACTGGAACCCGCATGGAGCCAAGATTCTCACAGAAATCAGTCAAGTTTGATGAAGGAAAAATCATGGTTTGGGGTTACATTCAGTATGGGGGCGTGCGAGAGATCTGCAGAGTGGATGAACATCAACAGCCTGAGGTATCAAGACATTTGTGCTGCCCATTACATTACAAACCACAGGAGAGGGCAAATTCTTCAGCAGGATAGCAGCGCTCCTTCTCATACTTCAGCCTCCACATCAAAGCCCCTGAAAGCAAAGAAGTCCAAAGTGCTCCAGGATTGGCCAGCCCAGTCACCAGACATGAACATTATTGAGCATGTCTGGGGTAAGATGAAGGAGGAGGCATTGAAGATGAATCCAAAGAATCTTGATGAACTCTGGGAGTCCTGCAAGAACGCTTTCTTTGCCATTCCAGATGACTTTATTAATAAGTGATTTGAGTCATTGCAGAGATGTATGGATGCAGTCCTCCAAGCTCATGGAGTCATACACAATATTCATTCTGTTTCCACTGCACCATGACTTTATATTCTATACTGTACATTATTTCTGTTAAGTGAAAGACTTTTGTCTTAGCAAAGTCAGACTGTACTTATTGTACTAATGAAATCATTAAAAATTAAGGCATGATCATATTTTATTTTGGTAAAATAAGCGTAATCTAGAGGCCTTTGCCTTTCATATAAGCCACTTCTGATACCAAATGATCAACTAGAAGTCAAGTTATTATTTGTTGTTCCTAAAACTTGGATAGATGACAAGACTTTTGTCAGGTAATGGATATAACATTTGTAAAACAAAACATATTTACAAGTCGTCAAGAGACTTGGTTGTTAATCGAATGGTTTGCAATTGAAAGAGTGTCTTTTCAGCTAGCAGTATTTCTGTCAATGTTAGCAGTATGCCAGAGTCTTGGTCGTTAATTAACTTGATAGGATTGCTCTAAAAAAAGGCTTTAATTTTGTTAAGTGTGAATCAATTTAAGGCATTAACGGAAAGACGGTGAAAGAGGCTTTCTGTTATTAAATACTGACGGTTTTAGTGTCTGATATATCATGATGGAGCGTCTGGAAGACAATAAATGTCACATGATATCAGGTCTCAATCATGAAGCACAAGCTGAATGAATTTCTGCACAATTTGGGAAAAAAGTCTTGTGTTAATGAATAGAATTGCATGGGGCAATTGATGCAAGAGTGATTTAAAAGCTATTTAAAAGGTGTGTTTGTGCACACTTGCTGAATAAAGCTCATTCTGATTTATAAAACACAAATGGAAAGATTCAATGAAGCGCAACGCAGTTCTTTCAATGCATTACTGAAATTCGTTCTGCTTGTGTATTGCATGTGGATAAATTTCTCTATTTGTTTGCTAAAAGAACACACAAATACACACAGAGTTGTAAAAGTCTTCAAGGACACACATACAGCACACATACATTGACACACAAAAAAACCCCAATAAAGCTTAAACGAGTCCTCAAGACTTTGTCGAACACCATAGTTTTGCTGGAATTACTTTTTAATCAGTTAATAAGAGACTATCTCTTGATCTTGTGTGTGAAATCTGACGCATCTAAAGCTCTGAAAATATTAATAACTTTGGAAAATTGTGTAACGTAGCAATTTGAGAAAGCACGACGTAAAGCTGCGACGCTGGAAGAACAAACAAACGCTGTGGAGATCCAAAAGGTTAGGCACTGAGAAAACAGGTGGAATGGATTGGAAACATGACCTGCCGATGATGTCACGCGGTGTCTAATCCTGATTGGTTAGAGTTCTTCATAGTCTCCGCCCTCACTGTTCCCAGGTCCGTCTCCTCCCGTCAGGAAAGCCTCAAGATCGTCTACAGTTCCTGCTTTCTTGGTCCTAGAGGATTTCTTCTTCTTCTTGTCTTTCTCATCTCCCGTTCCACTCTCCTCTGTTTCCTTTTTCTTATGTTTGTGTCGTTTTTTGCTGCTTTTCTCATCCTCCTAGACAAACAGATTGTTTTTTTTAACTCCCAGATTATTTAACTAGACAGTTGGACAGACAACAGAATGCACAGTGGTCAACATACAGTATATGAGTACAGCCCTCACAAATCTCTCATTTAAATTAATATTTTCTATAGGATGCTTTACAGTATTATAAGTGTGCATATACAGTAGATTAGTCAGTCAAATCTAACGATAGTGATCATTTATGATAATGGTCCACAAATTAGTATACCCAAATTTATATTTTAGGGTAATATTAAATAAACAGGGCCTCACGGTGGCGCAGTGGATAGCACGTTTGCCACACAGCAAGAAGGTCGCTGGTTCGAGCCTCGGCTGGGTCAGTTGGTGTTTCTGTGTGGAGTTTGCATGTTCTCCCCGTGTTGGCATTGGTTTCCTCCGGGTGCTCCGGTTTCCCCCACAAGTCCAAAGACATGCGCTATAGGTGAATTGGGTAAGCTAAATTGTCCGTAGTGTATGAGTGTGAATGGGTGTGTATGGATGTTTCCCAGAGATGGGTTGCAGCTGGAAGGGCATCCGCTGCGTAAAACATATGCTGGATAAGTTGGCGGTTCATTCCGCTTGGAATTCGATTTGGAATTGAAAAGGAGAACAAAAACCAGGGAAAAATCCACCGAAAGAGGTGAGTGGAAGAACCATATATGTGATATATGTCTCTCTCTCTCTCTCTGAATGCGCAGAGGAGCGCTAAACAGCACAAAAACAGTTAACCTATCAAAATAAAACACATACCATATATAATAAAGATGCATCAATGCATATTTCCCGCCAGTCCTGTGTAAACTAATGCAAGCAGAGTTTATCTGTTTATATATTCATTTATATTGTGAGATGGCGGAGCGCGAAAACAGCTTGAAGTAGCCAGCGCACCTGAGTATATTTCTAAATATTTATTTATTTATTGTTAACAAATGATTGTTATTGCAAAGGTCTATGTATTGTACATTGTTCATACTGTATTTTTTGTTTTTGAATAATAATAATAAACTTGAAAGAAGCGCTTAATATTATATATTATTATTATTATTATATTTTGTTGTCTATCTTCAGGTAAAATAAAAATATATATTATAATGTTCACAATCCAAATGAAAAAATCTTATTACTTAATCTTATTACTCAAAATGTTAAAAATATGGACTTATATGGTTCTTTGTCTCAAGGCCTCAATGTATCGGTGCTCTTTGAATAAGTGATTCTTTAAGATATGCAAAACAAAATAACAAATCCAGGGCACAACAAGGGAAAAAAGTTAAAAAGCCTTTATTAATATTGATATTATAATAAAAATACAGCACTCATGTGCACTGATGAGTGCTGTTTTTAATATAATAGCCATGTTAATAATGGCTTTTTAACTTTTTTCACTTATTTTTTAAATGCCTTGGACTTATTATATTGTTTTGCAAACATAATATATTGATAGGATCAATGTTCTATAGCTGATTGTGATATTAAAAAGGGTGCTGGTATTCAATATAATGTGTTACATTTTTCAGTTTATTCATGACTATCTGCATTTGTAATATACAAAGCATGGAAATTTAATAGTAGACAAATCTTGTCAGCTGAATTGCGGAGGCTGATATATTAGTCACTGTGAATAAATAGTATGGTCAACTTTTCTATATCTCACTTCTTTGCTTTTCTTTTTCTTCTTTTTCTTGTCCTTAGTGGAGTGTCTGCTTTCATTTTCTGCAAAATAAAACAGACCTATAAGCCTCTATCTTATATTGGAACACATTTTTTTTAAAAGAGCAATGAACAAACCATGTTTCAAAGTTGTAAAAAAGTGTTAGAAATTGACTTTCTAGTCGATTAAGGGTGCACTCACACTAGGCTATCCGAACCGTGCCCAGATGCGTTTCCTGGGTCGTTTGACAAGTTTGAGTGATCCGAATCGGGCTCAGGCATGGTTCAGTTGGCAGACCCTGGCCTGTTTGAAAGAGGTGTGCCAGAGCGCGGTTCGGTTGGGCTTTGGTGCAGTACACTTGTAGTGTGAGTGTAAAGCGTGCCTGTGCCCGAAGACGGGACTGTTTCATATGGATTTAATAATAATTTTTACTTTTTAATGAACACAAACTGTCATCGTTTTTTAAAGACACAAACCCCTCGCTGCACGTCAGCTGCACCTTCAGCAAACCTCCTAATACGTTAAGCACGATGACTTTTATGATAATTTATGAGTGTCAAAACTTGTTTATCTTTTTGACAAAATATTTGACTGTCACTGCATCCCAAACGACTAAAAATAATATAAAACGATATAACTAAAGCAATGTCCACTGTGCTGAGCGAGAGCGCTTCTCTTCCTGTTAAACTGAACATTCGGATCATCGATGACGGAAGTGTGCTCTGGCTCGGAAAACACAATGCAGTATGAATGCAGGAAGAGGGGAGGGGAGACAGTCGTGCTTCGGCACGGTTCAAGGCAACTCTACCTAGTGCGAGTACACCCAAAGTTAACATGCCACTAAATCCCATTTTAGCCGTTAAAAAGCTTTTAAACAAACTTTTAAAGGTGTGGAAAGATTTATTTGAAAAGTACAGCAATGTATAAAAAAATATTAGATAGATACTCATATTACAGTCAGTGGTGTACAGTGCAAGTTAAATCGATGCCTTGCATAAAAATATAATAATTTTTCTATGTGTCTCTCCATTAAAATCAATGCATTTGCAGAATTCACGAACAGCGTAAACTCTGCTGGTGTCACCTGAATATAGCAATTCCATATAAAGTGTTAATTAAAACTGACACTTAAATGAACACTTTAAAACTAGGACAGATTTCATTAAGTGATTAAATAATTACTTATCCTACATCTTTAAGTATGAGGATGTGAATTCCCTTTATTTATGATCAGTCGATATTTAACTCAACGTTACCTTCCTGATCTTCACTGCTTTCTTTACTTTTAGGTGTCGCCTCTTCAAAGCCCAAGCCGAACAGGTCAATATCACTATTAAGGGTCTTAAATGAGGGCGCAACAGGTTTGGGGGGCTCTGGGAGTCCAGCTAACACAAAACCATCATCAGAGCGGTCAGAAAAGTCATCTCGTGCAGAAAAACCACCCTATGGACAATAGAAAACAATGGCAAAATACATTTTAAACAGCAAATTTTTATAGTAAAAGTATTCATGCATTAGATATGAATACATAAAATTACTGTATAGCATATATTTACACCTGAAATATGTTTGACTAATATAAGCTCCTTTCACACACAATAGCACTTTATATAACAGCACTTCACTAATAAATTAGCAATAGGAAATAACACGTGAATGTGTGAAAATAGATATTAGATATGGATAAAATTACATTTGTGATACATTAAAGTGAAATTCAGTTAGGGTTATTTTACTGTTTATTTTAATGCAATTTCAGCATCAAAGACAAAATGGCAAAAACAAACAAAAATATAAAATACCAGGCAATCAGAAACGCAATTAAAATTAAAGATTGATTAAGATTTCCTAAGGAAATTAAGACTTTTCAATATAATGGTAAAAATGTTTAATATTTTTAATAACGATCAATGAACAAAGGATTTATTACAGTATTTATTCATTTTGAAATTAAAGTCATTAATTGTTAGTTCATGTTAACTCAAAGTACATTAACTCATGTTAAAGGGGTGGTCCACTACGATATCATATTTTAAACTTTAGTTGATGTGTAATGTAGCTGTGTGAACATAAACAACATCTCTGAATGTAATATGCTCGAAGTTCAATGCAAAGGGAGTCATTGGCTTTTACAGAGTTAGCTTAGCAAAGCCTACAGCGAACAAAGTTTGGGGACTACAAAAAAATACATCTGGGTTAATGAAGTCATAAACCCTTCAGGTTACGCGCATAAACTCAGCGCAGCGAATGGACGTGGCCAGAGGTGCTGCAATGTTACAGCAGAGAAAGCTAAAATGCCGTCCAAATGCTGCTATTTCCACAGAGCTTCTTCGGTTTCTGTATTTGGGCTTCCAAAGGACACAACACGAAGACAGAAGTACTCACAGTTTAATGTTAATTATGTTCCAGAGAGTTATAAAAAAGATATAGCTCTCTAGCATTTGACAAAGGACAGCTTCCAGAATCTCTCCCAGTTCAGTGCTGGATTCGGCTAAAAACTCCTCAAAGAAGGAGCAGCTCCAACCATAATAGAAGAAGCTGTGGATTGTGGACCATGATCTGTAAGTATTTTTATTTGTTACAATTGATCTATTACATGCAGAGTTTCTAGCGTTAACGGTATAATGTAGCAAGGACGTAAACAAGGATGTAAACAACGTGAAAAGCTGTTTGGCACTGCTAACAATTTAGCTACATATTTATCAGTCAAACCCCTGTAAACAGCCACAATCTTCAGCAGCGCTGCAGTGTCTCTCTATGCAGCTGCTTTCCCTGCGTTCTACATCTGAAATAACGAACTCGCAAAAGATATCTGAACGTTTCATATTACATACACATATGATTATAACCCGAATATATGTGAAAGACACTGCTGTTATTTTAGAGAGCAGGCGTGAGGTTCAGCTGTGTCCTCTTCATTTTCTGTCTGATTCAGGCTCACACTGATACGGCTAACAGTTACACTGACTGACACTTTTTACAGCTAGAAGAGGCGTGACGCTTCCTGGTGACGTGGAGCCGATCAGCGAATCACAGCACATTATGTTAGCTGACCAATCAGAGCCTCTTGAGGACAGGCTTTCGGAGGAACTAGGAAATATAACGTTTTCATGTAAGCTGAGTAGCTGTATATAATCAAAGTAAGATATATGAAAAAATGAAGCATGAGCACACATTGCTTTGCATCTTATAAACACAACCAAGCCTTAAAAATACACTCTGGACCACCCCATTAACAAGGAGTTTGAATTTTAATAATGCATTAGAAAATGATGAATTTTAATTAATTTGATTAATAAATGCTGATTAATAAATTATGTTGTGTAATAAGTAAATGCTGATTAATAAATGCTCAACAAAACTGTTCAATCTTCTAATGATCAATTAAAATCAATGAACTAATGAAATTTTATTGTAAAGTGTGGAAAAGGTTTTCTATTTGAATTAAAACCAGGACAGTCTAATAAAATCTCAATGTGGAATAAC
>CAIGQW010053884.1:1085395-1115116 GCA_903798125.1 Danio choprae | reverse complement strand
AATCCTTTTATCCAGCTATCCATTTATCCACCCATCAATTCATTTATCTATCTATCCATTTATCCACCCATACATCCATTTAGCTATCTATCCAATTGCCCCCCCATTCATCCACTTATCTATCCAATTATCCCTCCATTCTTCCATCTAACTATCAATTTATCAATCCATAGATCCATTTATCTATCTATCCATTTATCCACCCATCAATCCATTTATCTATCTATCCAATTATCCATCCATTTATCTATTCATCCAATTATCCCTCCATTCATGCATTTATCTATTGAATTATCCCTCCATTTATCCACTTATCTATCTATCCATTTGTTTACCCATCGATCCATTTATCTATCCATCCATTTGTCCACCCATCAATCCATTTATCTAGCTATCCATTTGTCCACCCATCAATCCATTTATCTATCTATTCAATTATCCACCCATCAATCCATTTATGTATCTATCCATCCATCAATCCATTTATCCATCCATTTATCTATCTATCCATCCAATTATCCACCCATCAATCCATTTATCTATCTATCCATCCATCAATCCATTTATCTGTCTATCCATTAATCCATCCATTTATCCATCAGTCCATCTATTCATCTCTGTCTATCCATCCGTCTGTCTGTCTGTCTATCTATCTATCTATCTATCTATCTATCTGACAATTAATTCATCCATGCATAGATACATCAATCTGTCAATCCATCCATGCATTCATTGATAAATTCATATATTCTTCCATCCATCCATCCATCAATCTATCCGTCAATCCATTTATCAGTCAATCCATCCATCCATAGATACATTCATCAATCCATCCACCCAACTATCAATTAATTTATCCATCCATCCATCCATTTATATATAGAAATCATTAAGGCCAAGATAAAATGATTCAAAAAGTAAAATAATATAAAGAAATGAAAATCGATTCTGCCTTCATTAAGAGTGGATATAATTAAAATAATTTAAAGAAGTCTCTCAGCTGATGGAATAATTTCTATTTTGAAAGCTCATCAACAGGGAGGCAAATTAATTAAGTCCGTCCATCAAATCTTCCGGAAATTCTGAACAGGTCTCAGCATGTCTGCATCTCTCAGAAGTTTTTCTATTAAAAGATGAGCAAATGCATGCAAATGTCAACCTTGCCATGAAACAAATTAAGTTTTAACCAAAATAGCGAAACCCTTTTTAGGTTTTATTTGTGTAGGCTTGTATTTTACAGTACTCTAAGAATACTCAAAAAGGTCTCTGTCAATGTTTTCAAAAAATTATCTTTGATTTACCAAAGTCACACAAGTGTCAGTTTCACATCCGTCACATCCATAACGGAGAGCTGTCACATCCATAACCAAGCTTTTCCCCCATAAATGCAAAAATTTAAAATAAAATAAAATCAATAATGTTTGTTCTATATAGAGAGCAACTCTTATCTTTTTCATTAGCTTTATTTCTTTTGGGTTGTGCAGTTTAATTCACAGAATTTCTACAAAGTATGTTGTATACTGTAAACTCGCAGACTTTTTTGGTCAAATACGTAATGCACGTTTATTTAAAATATATATATTTCTTTACAGATTGATATTTTTCTGATCTAATAACTCTGTGGTTAGTTGTTTTGGAAAATATAAAAACGTTTCAATATAATGTAACATATACTCTCTCTGTGAATTTAGGTTTTAAGTTTTTACTGCAAATGTCACATCCATAACACTGGAATTACTCAGATGATTTTTATTTTTTTTTATTTTACCCCTTTGTGTTTGGCCCTGAGCTTCTGATAGCTTTATGCTGGTGAACAGATGACTCTTCCTCTTCTTCATCACTGGTCAGTGTGATGTCTTTGCTCGGCACCACTGCTTTAACTGCAGGCTGACTCGGCGCTCTGTCATCTGGATCTAAATCATCCTGGAAGCCGGAGACCAGTGGATTTCCCCGTCCCTCTCCATCACTGAGGAAAACACAGGAAAGCTGCATGAGTTTAATGTGAGACCAAAATTAAACCCGTTTCACTTCTTAAAGTCCACAAGAACTGGAAGTTACCGAGACCCCTGCTATTTTAAATGAATATATTTGTTTGCATTCATTTTTCATTGCTTAAAAGATTGTTCTATACCTCTTATAACTTCAACTTAGAAATCACAAATAAAAAATTAATTTGTAATTATGTGCAATTTGTTTATATGTTGCTTGAAGCGGACATATTAAGCCACTTTTTACAAGATGTAAAATAAGTCTCGGATATCCTTTGAGTGTGTATGTGATGTTTCAGCTCAAAATAACACAAATAATGTTTTATAACTCTCTGAAACTGACCCTTTTAGGCTTTGATCCTAATTGTGCCGTTTCGCTTTAAATTCAAATGAGATTGTGCTCTTTTCAAAAGAGGGCGGAGTTACAAATGCCTGCGTCAGCATAGTGGCAGATTCGAAAACAAGACGAACATACTATGCTAATGAGAGAGAGATGGTCACTAGTGGGCAGGACTTTCCCCCTCTGATGACATGTGCAAAGGGAGAATGTCAATCAAAGGGTTTCTGCAAACTGTTTTTATCAAGTGTGATTATAAGAAATAAAATTAATACATTGTTACCATTAGAAGCTGCTTATATTCACACACTACTAATAAACCCCTTACACAGTAAAAGCGATTTTTGCATAATAGGTACTTTTTAAATTACATCAATAACACTCAAACACGCTGATTGGATGATTTTCGTTGTTTTTTTTGTTTGTTTTTGAACAATCTGTGTGTTGTTAAAGCTGACCTGTCACTGTCCAGGATGGGAGCTGAGGTTGGAGGTTTGCTCTTTAATTTAGCTGCCGCCACTGCTGCTGCTCCGCCGTCATCCAGAAAGGTTCGGTCCAATCCCACCTCTGGCACAAATTCATCCACACTCTGCACCTTTCCAGAGGCCTTTACGCGTTCAGAGCCTGTAGACTCTGATGAAGACAAGACCACAAGAGATTGTAATATCATGAAATCCAATTGCATGCAATTTTCAGGTCAACATTTGTGTTCTACAAAATGCAGGTTGACCGGTATCTAATCACAAATTATACTACAGTACATGTATACACAGGTATTTACTATATATATTTATATATATATATACACACACACACACACACACACACACACACACACACACACACACATATATATACATACATATATATATATATGTACATATATATACACATACATACATACATATATATATACATACATATATATATATATATATACATACATACATACATACATACATATATATAATTATTAATTTTTTTGCAATGACTAGTTTGAGTTTAGATATCTTTCTAAAGATGGATGGATGAGAGACCAAATGGGAAAGCTATGTTGCTGCCGGTAGTGGTGTTAGAGGCCAGCAGGGGGCGTTCAACCTGCGAATTGTGTGGGTCCTAATTGGATCCTATTGATGGGGACTCTATACTGCTCTGTGAGCGCCGTCTTTCAGATGAGATGTTAAACCTGACTCTCTGTGGTCGTAAAAAATCCCAGGATGTCCTTTGAAAAAGAGTAGGTGTTTAACCCCGGAATTCTGGCCAATTTTGCCCACTGGCCTCTGTCCATCATGGCCTCCTAACCGTCCCCATATCATCATTGGCTTCATCACTCTGTCTCCTCTCCACCAATCAGTTGGTGTGTGGTCTTGCACAACATGGCTGCCGTTGCGTCATCCAGGTGGATGCTGCACACTGGTGGTGGATAAGGAGATTCTCCCCAAAAATGTGTTAAAGCTCTTTGAGTGTTTAGAAAAGTGCTATATACATGTAAGGAATTATTATTATTCCTTAAGAAGTTAGGTGACCAAACACTTACTTTAACAGATGTAACTATTTATTAAAACATTTTTGTTTAAATGCACCAAAAATTATGGGCTATATTCACTGAGAAATGCATCCAAATATTAATTTCCAAAACAGGGTGTACTCATTTATGCTGAGCACTGCACATATTTTAGACATTTGTCGAATAGCATCCAGCATTTCACAGAACAAAACACCAAATTAGTGCAATAAAAAAAACAATAGAATTTAAAATATGAGCAGAAATGGTGTGTGTGTGTGTGTGTGTGTGTGTGTGTGTGTGTGTGTGTGTGTGTGTGTGTGTGTGTTGACAGGACGATCCCCATCCCCCAGGATCTGCAATGCAGCAGCAGATGCACTGGTGCAGAGCTGCGCGTGTGTTTGTCAGTCCACTGCTCTCCATAATGACTGTGCAGCGGCGAGTCCAGCGTTGCCTGAGAACGTCTCATTGGCATTCAGTATATAATATGCCAATGAATGTAGTCCCTGGACGACTGCCCCTCTTTAGTTAGTACTACATACATTCACTTTAGCCAACCTACAAACACACTCAGATTTCAGTACACACTAGGGAAACTACATGCTGTGAAGAGTTTGCATCATTATGAGGTACACAGTATGTAAACAGACACTTAAAGCAAGACATTTAACTGTTCTTATAAAGATCGATAGCCTTTTAAGGTAACACTTTACTTGAAGGGGTGCTCATGAATGTGATTGAGATTTTATGTATGCTTATGACAACTGTTATTAAGTGTCATTTGCTCAGTTAAATGCAAAGATGGCATTGCTTGTTATGACAACTTGACATAAACAAATAGATCACAACTAGTCTTCATCTTTGTCATGACAATTTGACATTACCAAGACAACATAACTTCTGTCATAAATCTGTCATAAACATGATTGTCATGAGGCCATTAGAATTGTGTCATGCATTTTCAATATTTTTCTGATCATGCTTTCAGTGGAACAAACTGTATTTGTCATTTTAATGTCTCATTAAAAGTGTCATTACTCTGTCAAATCATGTGTATATTCGATGACATTTTAATGACACATTCAGCTTGTGTCTGTTCTCTTGCTCATTCACTCTCATGATTTCTAGGATATTTTAACTTGCGGCCAAATTATGCGACTATGAATATGCAGGAGACTCGCGGAGCTTCCGGGAGAAGTCATAAGGTTGGATGAGACACTAGATATAGGGTGATCGATTGGCTCGCTGGACCAGTAGGTATTTCTGTGTGGAGTTTGCTTGTTCTCCCCGTGTTGGCGTGGGTTTCCTCCGGGTGCTCCGGTTTCCCCCACAGTCCAAATACATGCGCTATAGGTGAATTGGGTAAGTTAAATTGGATGTAGTGTATGAGTGTGTATGAATGAGGGTGTATGGGTATTTCCTAGTACTGGGCTGTGGCTAGAAGGGCATCTGTTGCATAAAAAAATATGCAGGAAAAGATGGCAGTTCATTCCGCTGTGGTGACCTCTGATAAATCAGAGACTACGCTGAAGGAAAATGAATGAATGTTTAAATATAATATAATAAATAATAATGTATATATAAATAATATAACAGCTAACCTGGTTTGTCTGGTGAAGTCTCAGCAGCGGACGGCCCAAACAAACGTGAGATGAATCCTCTTTTCTGTGCAGCAGGAGCTGCAAGTTGGGCAGGAGCAGATGTCGGTGTGGCGGGTGAAGCTTCTAAGGTTTGTGATGGTGTCTGGTGGACTTGTGTAGCTGTGGTCTGGGCTGTAGGGTGTGGTATAGATAAAGGTGGCAGTGGGGCAGGTGTCTGAAGTGGGACAGGGGCCTGTGGGGTGCTGGGGCTAGAGTTACTGGGAGAAGCGGCTCCAGGAAGAACCACAGGCGACTGGGAGCCAGATGATGGGCTCTGGCCATTAGAGGGCACTGGAGAGCCGTAAGCTTTGCGTGCTTCCATCATCTCAAGAAATCTGCAAAAAAATTTGATATATGGAAAACTTTGATTAGTTGACATCCTTGTCTGAGTGGATGACTCTTAAAGAAATTATATAACAATATTAGCTTGACTTGTTTTAGTTTTAGTAGCAATATTGCAGGTATAAAGCACTTTTGCTTTGCAACATTCATGATTCTATACAGCAGGGGTTTCAGAGTTTTTTGGGTCATCTTCAAAAAGCATTGTACTTTAAATGTTCCTCAGATATTTTATAAGTAGAAAATTAACAACACATTCAACATTATTATACACAACAATTTTTACTATTTACTACAACCAAATATTTTTTTACTATTATTAATAATGTATATTATTATAATAATTATTGGTCCACTATTATGTGGCATATTATTATTATTATTATTTAACTACTACTACTACAAATAACAGTGGGGTGAACCCTCACATATGGCCCCCAAGGGGGCCACTACGGTATTACAGGGGGACCGCCAGCTGTTATTAGAAATAACATTGTTAGGCTAATATTGCCTATGTAAAAATGCCTGTCATAATTTAATGAATCAAATATAATTAAGTGACGAGAAATAAAAAAATAAATTAATTGTTACTGTATGGTTGGTTTAATAACAACCTATTCATTTAAAACATTTTTGGTTTTGACTGCTCGTCTGACCTAGAGACCTGAACTAGCAGAACCCCATGTATCCAGGACAAGATTTTATGAGTAAGATAATACTTATAATAATAAGATAAGCTGGTGTGGGAGTTGAGATTGTGGGCTGCTTAAAACCCACCTAAAAATTGCTTAAAACTTTCAGCAGGATTTCTGTGAAACTGATTTGTAAAAATACATTTTAATGGGAAATAAATTGGTATTTAACTCACAGAACCAATACTGCACTTGTACTGAATGTCCACTATGATTTTGGACACCACTACAAACGGCTGCTCCCCTAAATAGTGCACTATTTAAGTGTACAGGGGTGATTTCGAATACAGCCATAGCCTTTGTGAATTTACCAAGTCTAAATATACTAAGTGCAGAATCAGGGTATATACAGGAATCAGAGAGTGACATTTAATACCTTTTCAAGACCTTTTTAAGACTCTTTGCATATATTTTAAAACGTCATCACCACTTTAGCTTTCAACCGGTAAGATTGGCGACATTTTAACTTACAGTATATATTTACTAAAAACTGATTGCAAGAAACTAATCCTAAACTAAAACATTACTGTTTTCTAATTAAATGTGTGTGTGTGTGTGTGTGTGTGTGTGTGTGTGTGTGTGT
Source organism: Danio choprae (assembly GCA_903798125.1). Taxonomy (NCBI): domain Eukaryota; kingdom Metazoa; phylum Chordata; class Actinopteri; order Cypriniformes; family Danionidae; genus Danio; species Danio choprae. The sequence continues at coordinate 1,108,033 of CAIGQW010053884.1, read as the reverse complement.
GTGTGTGAGGTTGACCCTCACATGTCATAGTTCGTGGGAATGTATTTGGTGCGCGACCTCTCACAGTGAATTTCGGATACAGCCATAGCCTTTGTGAATGTACTGAGTCTAAATATACTAATGCTGCGCCCAAATAGCATACTTCCATACTATATAGTACGCTAAAAACAGTATGCGAGCCTAGTAGTATGACCAAATTCATAGAATTCAAAAATCAGTATGCGAGAAGTACACGAATGACCTACTACTTAAGGCGATATTCTGAAGTGTGCATCCGACGCACGCTATTCCATGATGCACCACGAGAGAATTTATGAATGGAAGTGAAGTGACGCAACTGACGGGTAGGTCACGTGATCATGACAAAATAGCAAATGTATTATGTCCGAGTTCCATTCATACTACTCACTTTCATACTGTATAGAACATACTTTTGTAACGGTCGAGTAGTACATTTAAATTCAAATGCACTACCTACTGAGTAGTAGGTGATTTCGGACACAGCCTGAGTGTTTGCTGTACTGTACACGTGTGTGTATGCATATGTTTGACCCTCACATGTTATAGTTTGTGGGAATTTATTTGGTACGCGACCTCTCACAGTGAATTTCGGATACAGCCATAGGCTTTTGTGAATGTACTGAGTCTAAATATACTAAGGCTTTGTCCGAAATCGCATACTTCCATACTACATAGTACGCTAAAAACAGTATGCGAGCCAAGTAGTATGTCCGAATTTATAGAATTGGAAAAAAATTATGCGAGAAAGTACTTGGATGAGCTACTACTTCTGGCAAGATTCTGAAGTGTGCGTACTACTCTATCCCATGATGCACCACGAGAGAATTCATGAATGGGAGTGAAGTGACGCAACTGACGCAGGTAGGTCCCGTGATAATGAGAAATGGCGGCTATAGTATGTCCAAGTTCCACTCATACTACTCACTGTATAGCTCATACTGTATAGAAGGTACTTTTCTAATGGCCAAGTAGTAACTTATAATTCAAATGCACTACCTACTGAGTAGTAGGCGATTTCAGACGCAGCCTGAGTGTTTGCTGTACTGTACATGTGCTGTACATGTGTGTGCATGAGTTTGACCCTCACATGTCATAGTTCTGGTCCTCCGTCTCCTGCTGAACACTGAGCTCTTCCAGCGTGGCATCGATGTCAAGCTGATTTGTCTCCAGTTGCCGTAACAGAGTCTCCCTCTGCAAACACCAACACATCAAGTGCACCGTAAACCCACAGGACATCCACACTGACCTCCTTTCTACTCAAGCAACCACTTTCTGCTTTAGTATGCCTAAATAAGGAGAACTGGAGATTAATCAGCAGATAGAAAGACACAATTCATTGGCACCTAAATTGTGTTTACCCTCTGATTCGCAATGCAGAATCCCTGAGTACGTTTAAATCATCACTTAAAAATGACTTTCTTAGGGTAGCTTTTATTTGACTTTTAGATCTATTATTATTACTTTATTATGTGTTTTTAATTGTTTTTATTATTGCACCTTTTTTTGCATTCATCCTTGTATGTTTCTTTTACTGCTGCACATTTTATACATCAGTAAAGTGCATTGAGATGCTACTTTTAAAAGCGCTATATAAAAATAAAGCTTATTATTATTACAACCTTTCCCAGAGATGGGTTGCAGCTGGAAGGGCATCCGCTGCGTAAAACATATGCTGGATAAGTTGGCGGTTCAATCCGCTGTGGCGACCCCAGATTAATAAAGGGACTAAGCCGAAATGAAAATGAATGAATGAATTATTACAACCTTCATAACAGAGGCTGAAATGTGCACAAACTAATAAATGGGGTTAAACAATTGGGGTTAACAAGTTTGTTCAAAGTCATGGAAGTAAGACGTGGCCTTTAGCTGAAAAAGATAGCAAGGAGAGGAAAACAGATCTCGACTCTGCTCTGAAAGTTTCATGAGTTTGACATGCTGTGGTGTGGGGTTTGGAATCACATTTACGTTTTGTGATTAATTGCTGAAGCTTGTATCACGGTATATGGGATTTTCACAATATTGACCTAAGCTGCTAAAAAAGTTACAAGTATAATAAGAAAAAAAATATTGAGTGCATTGTTTTATTTTATATGCATGTTCAGAATAAACTTACAATTAAATTGCAAATGCCTTATAAAGTATATTAAAATGTTAGTTAATGAATAAAAATTAACAGTGAGAAAAGGCAGAATTATTACAGTTACTGTTAACATTAGTAATAAAAAAACTACTGAATTCTATTAGTTATTAGCTTAATTTAATAAAAAATGATTATGACTTATAATCTGATTACGATTATGATTCTAATGCATTATTGGGCATAAAGGGTAACACTAGTTTAGATTAAACTTATTATTATTATTATTATTATTATTATTAATAAATTAATAACTATTAACTTAATACGTGCCTATAATTAAGTTGTTAACTGTTCATTATTAGCTATAGAGTATGATCTTATTCTGCATCCCTAATCCTACCCAAAATTCTACCTTATTAATTATTACTAAGCAGCTAATTAGTTTATTAAGCTAGTAGTGTTACTTAATGATTTATGTTACCACATTAACTAAAAAACAACATCACCTAAGATTTATAAAAGCTTTCGAAGTTTTTATGGTGAGCTTAGTTAAATTAACTATTGTTAATTATTGGAGTCCTTTTGCACAGTGTTAACATAAAATAGGCCTATAAATAGTCACATTGTTCTTTTAAATACTTTTTTAAACAAATCATTTGACTCAAGGAATGACTTAATTGTTAATTGCTAACAACACGTTTTAATGAATACTTAAACGAATCACTCATAAGACGGACTTACTGCCACCTACTGGTGTTTTTAGCTAATGTACCAGCAGAAAAACACAATCAGGAAAACATAATTTAACTATAAAATAAATAAATGCTGAATATATATCTACAGTGCTTAAAATATATGAGTACACTCCTCACAAATCTCTCATTTAAATTAATATTTTCTACATGATACTTTACAATATTATATTTGTGCATATACATTAGATTAGTCAGTAATGAAGCCAAATTTGGAGCTAATCTAACAAAATAACTTATGATAACGGTCCAAAAATGTGTAGCCCAAATTTATGTGTTAGGGAAAAATATTGAATCAACTTTTTAAAAAGAGCAAAAATCAAGAAAAAACAAAAATATATAAAATTGTTGAATTTTTTGTTGTTGCTGCAATATTTTGCATTAACTTAAATGTATTACCGTTCGATTTCTAAAGATGTTCGGTGACTAAAATGTATAATTTAATAAATATATCTGTTTAATAAATCTGTTTTGTTCAAAAGCACCTAAATATATTACCTATATTCATTAAGAGATGGATAAAAGTATTAATTTTCAAAATGGGGTGTACTCATTTATGTTAAGCACCGCATATATAATATAATTTTTGGTCAACAATATCACCCACCCCTAAACAGTACCCCATGAAACAACATTCATCTTGTGTTTCTCTTGGTTTTTATGTTATCTATAAGCTGAGCTGTTAATTAAAAAAGCAGAAGTTAATTTCTCTAACAGCACCCATCATATACACTGAAACCGCTCCAATGACCTACTAACTGTGGCGTGGCCTCAGGAAGAGATGCTGACACATAAGACAGAGCAGTGACCATTGATCCTGGCCTTTATTAATTAATGCCATTCAGTCTCAAGAGACACATAACAAGGATACGAGGAACAACTTTAACACTAATGACTGAATCTGTTGAGCTCAAATCTGCTCCTGCTGGTCCACAGCTGCCTACTGTAGATAGGCTCCTACAGCTTCTGTTAAGTTACTTTCCATCACGTTTACACACACATTTCTGACTAATATCAGTGGAGTTATCGTTATAAAATAAAATATATTCATTAAAAATGTTTTATTAAAATAAAAACATGTAAATAATACAATAAACATATTAAGATGAGAAAAGTAAACCTAATAAAAAGGGATGAATTGGAAACGTACAATAATTTTAAGCGAAAGTACTAATATTGCAAAAAAATTAAATAAACGTATAAATCAATGCTGAATAAAAACACTGAAAACCCTTAAACTAATAAAACAAGCCACATTACTAGAATGAAACAAACAAAATTAAAAGCTGAGAGCAAACCATCATCTTTAACTTAGGAGTTTCCTCTGACCTGTAGCTGCAGGAACGGGATGTTGAAGAAGCGATGGAGGTATTTGAGGCCAAAGCCGTTTTTCATGGAGGACTCGGCATAGTGGATGTAGGAGGAGCCTGGAGGTCTGAAATCAAAAATGTTTAAGGAAAAGTTGGTTAATAAGTGGCAATATTCATAACAGTTTTGCTTAGTATATTTGGAGACATTTGTTTTTTTAAGTAAGATGAAAAAACCTTTGGTCAGTGACATTATTAAATACAGATCTTGCCAGTATATAATGAAACTTTTGATACCCCTATTGCCTGATTATTAGCATATATTTCTAAATTGTTTCACTCAGAATGTGTGTAAAAAATCATTTTAAATTAGTTCAGACTGCATGATTTTACCACCGATTTTGACTTGCTGACAGGTTTTGAGAAATCGCCAACAAATGCCCGAAATCACAGGCAAATCAGTGCTTGTTCACGTGAATGACAATCACAGTGTGAACTATCAGAGATAAGATCTGAGAGAATCACCGATGAGTCACCGACACCCCTGAGATACTTGGCATGCTAAATATCTGGAGCTGTCTGCGATTCAAATCATGCTGTGTTAAAAGTGTTGTGATTGAAAATAAGATCGGCCTACAGACAATGAGAGAGCAGCATCCACTAGTATGGGTATCTGCAGTCCAGCGGGAGTTTGGGGGAGAAGTTAAAAGGGCTTTTTTTGGTCTATTTGGACCCAAGAAATGGAGGAAAAACTAGTGGAAATTTGGCAGGAGCACCAGTGTCTGTTTGACGTGTTAGGACAATTGCTAAGTGCTAAGACAAATTGCTAATTCCCTTCAAAACCCAGGTGAGCAAAATAAATACATTTTCTACCCCACTAAAGGCTTCTTTCTCATTATGTAGTTAATAACAAAAGATATACTACGTGGCCTCGCGTTGTTTCCATGTCACTTCTTGTGTGTTTGGTTGTGAGACGTAGTTTGTTGACTGTAACAGAGTTGTCGGCAATTCTTCCTATTGTAAAGTCCTGCAGCGTGAAACCCCCTGTTGCGATCCATCTTGCAGTATAAACACAGCAGCGATGGAACGCTGTCTCAGATAGTCATGCAGTGTGAAAACATCTGTGACGCAACTACTTTGAAAATTGTGCAGTCTGAACTCAGCATAAGTTGTACTAAGAGACTCTGTAAGCCCCCGGTGTTGAGAGTTAATCTTGAACTGCCCACCTGTTCAGACTGTTGATGAAGTCTCTGATGTCGTCAGGTAGGATGACCCTGTGCTCGCCCATGTCCCGCTGGTTACCCAGGACACACACCGGGATGTGTGTTGGCACTTTTGGCAGCTCCCGAAGGATGTAATTGAATGTCCTGCACAAAAAAATAAAAATAATAATTGTGTATTTTTCTTTTTTTTTTTATGACCACAGAGAGTCAGGACCTCAGTTTAATGTCTCATCCAAAAGACGACGCTCACTGATAGTATGGTGTCCCCTTCACTACACTGGGCCATTAGGACTCACACAGACCACAGGTTGAGTGCCCCCTGCTAGCCTCACTAACACCACTTCCAACAGCAACCTAGTTTCTCCCATCCAGGTACTGACCAATCTCAGCCCAGCTTAGCTTCAGTGTGTAACCGGTCTTGAGCTGCAGAGTGATATGGCTGTGGCATACATATCACCTAAACCCAAATACTACCATAATGACTAATAATAAGCAGCAAATTGGATTTTTATTGAGCTAAAATCTGGTTTGTTAACAGTGACAATTGTACCTTACCAAAGCGTGACCATTATTTTATATTTATATATAATCCAATCCATCCCTGGATAAAAGGATGAAAATGGACGGATTAATTAAAAATCAAAACTGTATTAAAAGAAAAACAGTAATAAACATGTATAAAAAATGTGAAACTAATTAAATGATCTTAAAAAGTGCTTGCAGATCACCACTGAGCAAAGAGTTAAACAGTCAGAACCCTTAGAGGAATCTGTGTTACAGGTATTGGTTTCATTGCTTTCTTTGTTCCTCGACCGTACAGAGAAACAGACACAACCCAACGCCCGGTTCTGGCACCTGATCCAGACCAACGGTAGCTGTCAGACCAAAACACAGGGCTGGCGGATGTAGGAGTGATGATAACAGGAGACGGTAATGGAGAATGAAGGATGGAGAATTTAAAGATACTCGCGTCAAGCTTAGTTTGCTGTCATTTTGAATATGCATGCATCTCCTGGATATCTGATTTGTGGACGGATGGCTGAGCAAATTACAAAAAAATAAAATAAAATAAATAAATCACAGAATAAATTGATAAGGTTAGTTTTAGGTGTTGACCGTTTCACACATGTTGAGATTTCCCATGTCAAGAGCCTTGACTGGCTTCCTACAGAAAGTTGATTGGAACACATTAAAATTAAAATGGTATTTAACATTATTAATAATAAAGCGCCCTCCTATTTAAATGCACTTTTATCAGGGGTAAACGAGCAACATTGTTATAAAACTAGGCAAAGTCTTATGGATTTGACATTACATCCTTTTAAAACTGCTTATGGTCATCATTCTTTTAAATATTCTGGGACTAAAACGACTAAAACTGCCTGTGGATATTAAAAGTATTGAAAATGTGGTTAGTTTTAAATCTAAAAGCTGGCTCTTAATTAAAATAGTAATTTGATGAATTTTACAGTATGGTTTTTTGTGATTGTATTTATTTTTATAATGCAGTGTCACAGTGTAGCTGTTACCGGGTGTGGGATCTGTACTTCACATCAAGGACCACAATGGAAAGAATTTCTGTTTTGAAAACTTTGTGTATATCCTTGAGGAATTAAGTGTATTAACTTATTTATCAAATAAAATGAAGACAGAAAGAAAGAAAGAATGTAGGGAGTGAATGTGACACAGTATGTAGGGGTAAAAACAGAAGGAACGTGAGATTTCTTACCATTGTTTGGTGATGTCGAACATCATGATCACGCCGTTACAGTTCTTATAGACATCCAGAAACTCTGCGTCAAGAGCCATCTCTGTTTCAGACTGCACAGAACGCAAAAAATTACACTGTTTCCAGCTGAATGAACATTTAAAAAATAAATAAATAAAAGTACATGTAGCTTTAATATTTAAGGATATCAAATTATTATTAAGTAGTGACACGTGGCTCAGTGGTTAGTACTGTCACCTCACAGCAAGAAGGTCACTGGTTCGAGTTCTGGCTGGGCCAGTTGGCATTTTTGTGTTGACTTTGCATGTTCTCCCCATGTTGTTGTGGGTTTTCTCTGGGTGCTCCGGTTTCACCCACAGTCCAAAGACATGCGATATATGTGAATTGAACGAACTAAATTGGCTGTACTGTATGAGTGCATGTGTGAATGTGAGAGCGTATGTGTGTTTCCCAGTACTGGGTTGCAGCTGGAAGGGCATCCGCTGTGTAAAACATATGCTGGAATAGTTGGCGGTTCATTTTGCTGTGGTGACCCCTGAAAATTAAGGGACTAAGCCAAAGGAAAATGAATGAATGAAATTATTATTAAATGCAAATCCAAGGTATCACTATCTAATATTTTTCATTCATTCATTCAAAAAATCAAAAATAAGAATTAAGCAATGTAATTATCAAGCAGTAGATCTACAGCTCAAACATTTATTGTTTTTTAAAGAAGTTATTAGCAAAGTAAATTTACCTAAAGTGACAGTAAAAATAATTGTCATTTCAAGTAATACATTTTTTTTACCCTTGCATTTTGTTCAAATTTACAACCAGTTGGTTATGTTCGTAGCTGTTTTTGATTTTTTGATTGCAAAGCCATGATACCATATGATCATGCATTCTAGATTGCTGGTGGTTTTCCCTGTTGGGAAGAAGTAAAATTAGTAATTTTCACTGTTGATCATCAGTTGGCAGCATTAACCCTTTAAGATAGGTATGTGTAAATAAGTTTCTAGTATAACAACAAATTATAGTGTGCGAGCATAACTAAACTTACTGTGTTTATTATGTTCTGAGAGCTGAGCTGCTTATTTAGATTTTCTTAGACATATCAACGCAAGTGTGAAAAAGTCCCACTCACACTCACTTTACTCCATATTAAGACAGAAACTAAGATTTTTTGCACTGCAAGTGATGATTAACAGTAAAAATTCCCAAGAGGGAAAACCACCAACAATCAAGAATGCATGATTATATGGTGTCATGGCTTTGCAATCAAAAAATGTTGTTATAATGGAAGTCAATGGCGCAAAAACAGCCACCAACATGACAAAAGGGGAGTCAATTTGCCCAGAGTGTATTGAATTTTGGAATATTTTTAAAACTATTTCCCAAAATATGTGTCAAAATAAGATTGGTCACTAAAAATCAACCATTTGCTGAAATACAGAAAACGTTGTGGCCAAATTAGGACTCAAAATCACCCCAGAGTGGATGAAAACATCCCCAACAGCACACAAGAATTAAATGCTGTTCTTCTGAGCATTCTACATCATTCATTCATTCATTTTACTTCGACTTAGTCTCTTATTTATAGGGGGTCGCCACAGCGGAATGAACCACCAACTATTCCGGCATATGTTTTACACAGCGGATGCCCTTCCAGCTGCAACCCAGTACTGGGAAACACCAATACACTCTTACATTAACACACTACGGCCAATTTAGTTAATTTAATTCACCTACAGCATATGTGTTTGGACTGTGGGGGGAAACCGGAGCACCCGGAGGAAACCCACACCAACATGGGGAGAACATGCAAACTCCACACAGAAACGCCAACTGGCCCAGCCGGGACTCGAACCAGTGACCTTCTTGCTGTGAGGCGACAGTGCTAACCACTGAGCCACCATGCCGGCCGCATTGTTATATTAAATTGTGATAATATTTCATAATACAGTTTGTAATTTACACTGCAGTTTTAATCTTGTGGCACTAAAATAATTGTAGAATTCTCAAGATGTTTAACTGGTAGTATTAACTACATACAAACAGCAGTAAATACCTCCTGAGGTTCGTTTTCCAGTTTCAGATTTTCCCCGCGTCTTTTGCCTTTCCCTGCAGTGGTTGGAAAAAACACAGATATTACAATTAGTGTGGCGGAACAAAAAGAGTGATGTTCATATGCTTTTCCAGTGTATGCGCCCAAGAAGCAAAGCTAAAATGTTGGTTTCTTCCTTTTACAAAAGCTTCCCCGGATTTATAATGTTTTACAAGGTTGATCATCTGCACAGCAATCTTATATATATATATATATATATATATATATTTATATATTTATTTATTTTTTATGCATTTGGCAGATATTTATATATCCAAAGCAGTTGCATTCCAGGTAGGGCTGCACAATACTGAAAAAATATGCTATATTGTTGTTGAGTATTGCAATATTTCTTACAATATAACATTTCCATAGTAAAATGCTATTTTTATTAGCTATGTTTTTAAATCATTTATTGATTTCATGACATTAAAATAAACAGCTTAAAGATATTTTTTTCAGAGCTAATTAATTCTAATTCAGACTACAACCGTGTAAAGGTGTAACCATTTGGGGTCCTATCATACACCCGGCGCAATAGGCGCAAGACGTGTTTGGTGTGATTTGTTGCTATTTTCAGACCAGCGCAAAAGTAATTTTCACGTTTTGCACCACGTTGTTTAAATAGCAAATCTATTTGTGCCACTTTGAGGACTCATGGCTGTACTGGTCTTAAAAGGAGGTGTGTTAGGGTGCATTGTTGGTGCGTTGCTATTTTGAGGAACTGAAATAGGCCGCACCATTGACCAACTAAAAGCTGCTCTAAAATCGAGCGCAGAGCGTTAGTTATGCGCCTATGCAGCTCCAAACACTTACACATTGCTGAATACACACAGGATGTACAGCAATACACAAATATCTTTACATATGAAAACAATTAAAGTATTAAAATGTTACAAAAATTATTATTTTCTACATAAATATAAAAAGCACTACTAAGTTTCTTTTCAGTTTATTCATGACAATCTGCATTTGTATAATGTTATTGTTATTAGCAGTATTATTTATTATATGCACATTTATATTTGTTTTAATAAAAACAAGTTTAGATTTGTCCACCTGTCGGGTTTTGGAGACGTCTGCATCACCAACAACAGGACGTGTGTTTGGACATAACTCAGTTTTTTTGACCACACTTCATTATTATTGTTCATTTATTTGTCTGCTGGAAATTAGAACTGAATTTAGAAAGTTTGGAAACAAATCTTTGTGCTTAACAAACAAATTTAAATATGTAGGCTAATGGATGTCTTCAGTGGAGTGCGTACAACACCATTTCCTTACTCCATGAAAGTAAAGAAGTAAAGAGTAAAATTAAAGTAAAGAGGTTGAATAGAGGAGGCTCTTTCTTTATCATCACGCAGATGCTCTGTTTAACTGTTTTCTTGCTAGTGAAGCGTTCAGTTTTTCCACTTACAAAGTCCGTCATGTGAATAGCAAATGAGCCATGGCGCCACGCAACTGACTCTTAAAGGGAATGAGAGATGAGACTCTGATTGGTTTAATGCACATTATGCTCAAAACACACCCATAACTCATTAAGAGAATAAGCACAACACTGTTAAACCATGTGCCATGGCGCAAACCATATTTTTCTGTCATTAAAATAGCAAAAGTGGATTCGGACACGCACTTAATGCTTTTGCACCTAGATTGTTAAAATAGAGCCCTTAGTCTTTAAAACACTATAAATGAGTAAGAACCTCTCTGATTGACTGCTGTAATTTTCCTCTCTCGTCTCGACTGTGTGTTTATTTTCAGCTCTGGGTTCAGCTTTGGGCCGCTCCAGCAATAGTAGAACTACTGGGGAGGCGGGACTAAAGATAGTAAGGCCCCATCTGATTGGTCAAATTTAGATAAACAACCAATGCATAAAATAAGTGTAAATTATAACACGTCTGCGATAAGTATATTGCATATACAAATACAGTGACAACGATAATTTCGTAATATACTGTGAAACCCTGGTTCAAGGTTTACATTTTATCTGTTCATTCCTTGGGAATCAGATTCATTAAGAGACCTTGATGTTGCTACTGTCAGGCTCTACTCTTTTGACTTATTATTTATTCACATTAATTGCAGTGTCACTTTAATCAAGATCATGGTTAAATATTTGCATATGCATAAACTGAAAAAGCAGACAGCAGATAATTAGAGCTAACTTGAGTAAACAGCAGCAGCTCCTCGTGCAAATATTTTCATGGTAACCACAGCTTACTCATATAGTTACTTTATATATAAAGGTTTTACTACTGTTAAACCATAATAAACTTAGGAAATAAGTTTGAGCAATGCAAGAAGCCAAATGGGGTTTTTTTGTGTGGTTTTTTAAGGCTTTTTGAACTTCTTTCAAAGACATTGAGGCTTAAACATGATTTTTTTCATAAACCAGCATGTTTAAATTTTTTTTTAATGGTTTTAATATTTTAATGAACGCTTTTGTCACCATTTAAACATTTGTGGATCATCATAACTACTAATTCACAAAGAGAAAACAACCCAGAAATAAATAGAAAACTCTGGCATGCCTAAACGTACTTCGCTGTTCAATCACAAGCTTAAAAAAAATCTATTGAATGTTCATGTTGTGCATCGTTTATGAACTATTAAAAGTGGTCAGTCTGAAATATTGATGTTTGCAAAGCTAATAACATAAATGACAAGAAAAATAGAGCTGCAAAATACTTTAAACTATGCAATATGTGATGTTGTGGAGCAATAGGAAGAATTATTTTTATAAGCTATCATTTAAATAATTTATTTATATAATGATCATACTAAAATAGACCGAAAATGTGTATTTTTCTGAACTAATTTCATCAAATTCAGGCTAGAAATCTGTCAAGGTGCAAAAAGTCAGACTATAAACACTTTGAACGGATATTTAAGCAATTATTATGATATCAGTGATTATATATATATATATATATATTGTGCAGCCCTAAAGAAAAGTGAAATTCACTATAAATGAAACAATCAGAAGCCTCCTATTTAAATAAACGTACTATGAGGAAAAGCATGTCCATTTGATTTTAATGTAAATACACAGTAGGGTCTAACAATAGCACAGGCTACTGAACATAATGTCTATTCTGGGCAAAGTTTAATAGTAAAAAAAAAAAAGAGAGAGAGAGAGGAAAAGAGCACGGCAAACACACACACATATACACACACGCAGAGAGTTTAATGTTTGACTACTAGTTCTCACCTACACCTTCTGGTAGAGGAAGCTTTTGCCCTTTACATATTTGCAGACCACAAAAAAAAAGTAGCAAGATAAAACATCACATCTTTCCCCTTTAAAGACAGCTGAAGACATATTAAAATGACCATTTCACTTGGTCTGCACTTATAAATATAAGCATAATTCAATGAATTGATCATTCCAAGTGATTAAGTAACATTTTAAAATAAGGTTCAATGGGGTATATGCACAGCTAGTGTTTTTCAGCCAATAGTAAACTTCCGGTGAAAGGTTAATGTGACTAAGTAAAAGAGGTACAATTTTACAAGGTTCCTTTTACAGCATTTACATTGTAATGTAATTGAAATACATTCAGTTAAATAAACTTAAGCATTCATTTAGTTGTTCAAGCGTAAAACAAGACAAAGAACGAATAAGCGCTAGCGCCGTGAGTAGCAGCAGGCTAGTGTAGAAACTTCATTGAAAATACTGGGCTAAATAAAAATTCATATTTAATGCAGTGCTTCTTGTCCAGTCTGAAACCCACTTTATATCATATATCTATCAGGCAGTGAAGATCATTGATTTTTAAGGAAAACAGATCTTAAACGTGGCGATTTTGTAATGGAAAGACAGCTAACCGGAAGCGCTTGGGCTGGCTGACTGAAAATTAAAAGTCCAGTTAATGCATTTACTAACATGAACAAACAATGAACAGTACATTAATTACAGTGTTTATCGATCTTTGTTAATATTAGTTACTGAAAATAAAGCCCTTCATTGTTAGTTCATGGTAATTCCCAGTGTGTGTTAACTAATGTTAAAAAACAAATGCTGTACAAGTATTGTTCGTTCTTAGTTCATGCTGGTAAATGAATTAACTAGTTAAACCCTATTCATGTTGACAAGTGATTCTTTCTCTGCAAATACAAAATTTGTTAGCAAAATATATATACATATAGAACATTTTCACACCAGTCAAGTCCATGAGTGATATCTAAAAACTCACCTTTATCCACCACGTCCCAAACTTCAACTTTCACTACATCATCTGTTGCTGTGGAGCAAAAATAAAAGCATGAAAAACAGTCAGAAAAACTGATGCTTAACACAAGATAATCAGAGACATCTGATGTTTCTGATAGACCGCTATCACTCTTTGATAACAAATACTGCTTTATAAATGACCACATAACCAGTGGTTTCCTAATGGTGACACCAAATTTAGAAAAATGTGTTTTGAACAGTAAAGAAATTGTCTTAAAGTAAATACTACAATAATTGATCTAGTGTTTGTTTCCCAATAAATTGAAAGTCTCTTAATTTTTAAGAGACAAACACCTCATTTCATTTGTACACAAAGAAATCACCTATATACTATATAAGTGCAGGTTAACTATGTTTATATATAATAACTTTGATAAAGCAATTAGTTATTAGCTAAAGTTATTAGCAACTAATAAAGTCATAGAAACGTATACCTTTTGATTTTCAGATTTTGTCTAATGCAATAATGTGGACCTTTTGTAAAGCTGTTTTGAAACAATTTTAGGGAAAAGCGCTAAACAAATAAACTTGAATTGAATTATTCAGCCCATATTTTCAATTTAAAGGAATAGTTCACACAGAAATTCATTCTGTCAGATGAACAAAGTCAGAGTATTTTTACATTTTATTTTGGCTCTTCCATGCTGTATCATGTTGGAAAGTGGTTTTTATTTTAAAGCTTCCAAAGCGCATACATTTGTCATCAAACTAACCCATATGCCGCCAGAGGGTTAATGCAGATCTTATTAAGCAGATCATTGTGTTTTTGTAAAAAAATATTTAAAAATAAATCTATTATAAACTCCAATCACTGACTTCCGAAGGCTGCTAAATGCACACTCAACATATTCTTGGCTGACCTTTGACACGACATTGTTACGGTACGCATTTATTTATTATTATTATTGCTTGCTTGGAAGTTATGTATGTTTTCTTGATATTAATTGGTATTTCTCTTTCTTTGAGGCTAACTCCGCCTTGCACCTGTGGCTAATTCAGCGTTGTCTGCGTTATAAGCGGAAGCTGAATGTGCATATGTGTATGGCTCTTTGTTTCCAGCGTGTGTCTGGCTGATCCTCCTTTTTTGCTCTGTTGCAAGCATGACCTGTACTTGCTGAGAATGTCCATGTATTTTTCTGTCCTGATGAAGGTCTGAGAGTTCTTGTGCAGCCGCCGATGAGGAGCCATGCCGGTGTGGTTTGTGCTCGTTTTTATTCTATATTGATCTATGCTATGTTGTGTTATGTTTATTTGTTTATTTAATTATTTTAATTGAGTTAAAGTTGTCATTCAGTTAATCATATGTATATTTCTCTGTTGTCATTACCTTTTCTTTTTCTCAAGACATGTATTTTGTCTCTAAATAAATTGTATTCCTTGAGTTGCATGTCAAGCAACTTAAGCGCAACTTAAGCGCAACAGGGTTCGTACAACATATGATATATGACGTAAGATGCATTTGTAGCAGAGGAGTAAGAGTAATATTCTGTACAATAGTGTTGTCACGATACTGGAATTTCCAACTTTGATAAGATACCATGAATAATGTTGATATCTGATACCATTTTCGATACTGCAGGGAACCAATGTGGCAACATTAAAAGTATGCAAATGAAGTAAAAAGGGAAAAAACATAACTAAACTATATAATGCTTATAAGAGGTACATCACCAGTCCTTAAGTCCAAAAGTGATTAAGTATAAATAAATAAATAAAAATAGTGCAATGTCATATTATTTTCTGATTAAAACAAAAGTGTTAAAATTAGGGCTGCAAGATTCTGGCTAAAATGAGAAGTATGCTATTATTATTGTTATTTCTCAAATATATGGTAAAACAACAATAATTATATTAGGCCTATGTGTAGGTCTACTGTTGGTTAAAATGCTAAATTTTGTATAGACTTTGGATGGTGGACTTCAAATGAATGACTTTAAAAATGTCCTGGTTAATTCACAGTTAAGTGATGACATTAGAATACATCTATTCATAATTATGCAGTTGAATTACTGTTTGAGACATATGCTTGTCATTCGTCAACATTATTAGACCATTTTATTACTGGTAAAATGAGACATTTGTCATTATCAGATTCCCTCTTGCATTATATTAAATGTTATATAAGCTAGAGTAGTTATACTGACCCAGTAAACATTTATTTTCATTCACAACACTTTGTTCGCTATGAAAGAAAATGCTTTTCGTAATCATAACTTTAAAATGCGATATGATCATTTAAATGATTTGCGCGCTGGTTTCACTTTTACTTCTGAGTGCGGCTCATGTCATGAACGCCGTCCCTCATAAAAAAACACATACATACAAATCATACTTCCCGCCTGGCTCCCAAACGATTGCTCTGTGTAGCAGGTTCTGTTCACTAAAGTCATCATTTGCGTGCATGCCCACATGCTCTCCGTAGACGGTAGTAAACAAACAGTGCATCAGCTCATGTTTGATTTCGGGGCCGCGAATACGTCATTACATTAAGTCAGAAATGATATTTTTAGGTAAATTATAACTTATAAATACAGTATGTGACACTTTTAACACCATTTGGAGGTGTCCATGTTGCTGAGCAATGTAAATAAAACAACGTGAAGACTCCTGTATGCTTCTCTTGAAAACATAATTGGCTGAATCGTAGAAAAGCAGAATTAAGACCGTGTGTAGGGTCGAATCGAGATCGCGATCTTTTTTCGATTAATCGTGCAGCCCTAGTTAAAATCTAAATATAATTATTAATTGTTCATCTCCCTGTTGGTGAGAAGAGAGAGTGCATGAGAACATAGCCAGTGTCGATACTAACCAAAACCAACATTGTGTCATTTTAAATATCAGTATTGATATTTCAATATTTTTGACAACGCTACTGTACAACCTTATACAGTAATGCCAAGCCAATTAGTTTTCTTGTTTGTCATCATCTGCTGTGGTATACAGACTTTGTGTTTAGTGGTTCCTGTCAGACATGTCTACACTCAAAAAATGAGGTTCGCTGTTTGATCAAACTACTTATGTAAAACGAGCTGAAACAACACAGTTCTTGAGTTTTTTGGGAGGCAACTTAATTGTTTTATGTTCAATCCACTTACATTTCTAAAAACTACAAAATTCAGGCTGCCTTCAATTTTTTTGTTGAATCAATTTAGCTTTTCTAGTCATCTCAACTTGCATCAATAAAACTGACTCAAAATATTAAGTTAAATTATTAAGTAAAAAAATGGTTGAAACCTGATTAACTTATTAAAATAAGTTAAAGCAACAAAAATATTTGTTGTCTTGACTTCTTGTCATAATTTTTTTTACAGTGTATTAAGTTAACTTAATTCATTCATGTTGTCAAAATCGATTTCTGCAATGAATGTGACTTACATCATGTGTCATAAATCATATAAACTCAAACCTGTAACCACTGCCTTCCATAGTAGAAAAAACAAACACTATGGAAGTCAATGGTTTCAGGTCTCCAGCTTTCTTCAAAATATCTTCTGTTGTGTTTAACAAAGGAAAGAAATTTGAACTGGTTTGGAACAAATGAATGGTGAGTAAATAAATTTTCAGTTTGGGGGTAAACTACCCCTTTAACCCCACAGCGACATATGGGTTAGTTTTATGACGGATTTATGCATTTTTGGAAGCTTCAAAATAAAAGTTCCTATCTAATACCATTTTACAGCATGGAAAAAACAGAAACTAATTTTTGGAAACTCAATATATGGTGTAATTTTCATTTTTGGACGAACTATTCCTTTAAAGACATTTTTGATTTCTTGCAGCAATTTTGGTTCAGTGTTGGGATACCTCTTGATGTTCTGAAGCCAAAGACACAAACATTGGTACTCTAAATCAGTGTTTCCCAACCCTGTTCCTAATCAACAGCACCCATTTTCAACTTCTTCCTAATCAAACACACCTGAATCAACTCATCAGAACATTAGAAGACACTCCAAAACCTGAAATGAATGGGTCAGATAAGGGTGACATCCAAAATATGTACTGTTGGTGTGCCTCCAGGAACAGGGTTGGGAAACACTGCTCTGAATAATAAAGTACTTATGCTGATTGCATCTATGTATTTACGGTAATGCATATCTGGAATATTGCATTAAACATACACTGAATGAAAACACAGAAGAGGATAAAATCTTTAAAAAAGAAAAAAAAAAAAAAAAAAAAAACATATGTACGCAACTGAGGCATGATATGAAATGTAGGTAATAATTTAGCTTAAGTACTAATTCTCATTATAAACCTGTGGCTTATTACCTGCCTATTATTGATATACTGGCTGTTTATTAGTAGTTATAAAGTACATTAACTTATTCTAGATCCCTATTCCAATATATGAACTCAACTACGACCTTAATAACTATTAATAAGCAGAAAATTAGGAGTTTGTTCAGCTAAAAGTCATATATAATGGTTTATTTAGAGCGAGACCTGCAAGTTAAAATAATTTGTGACATAAATATTTTATGTATGGAAATAACTACAATGACTTTTCCTGTTGTATTATTTCTACTTGTAATTTGCAATAATATTCGTTAACATTTAATTCACAACTTTGTATAGAGGTATATCTGATACTCACTTTTGTAGTTCCAGTGAATGCTGGTGACCTGGATCTCCTGTGTGGGAATGTACTCCTCCAGAAACTTTTTCCCTTGAAGTCGGTGCCAAAGTGCACTTTTCCCAGTGTTCCTGTCCCCACGGATGACTATTTTCACTGAGAGAAGCAAGCAGACAGTAGGTAACACATTAAGTAACACTTTACAATAAAGTTGTATTATCTAATAGTAGGTAATGTAATTACTAACATGAACAATCCATTTATTACAGTATTTATTTATCTGTGTTAACTATAGTTATTGAAAATAAAGTTGTTCATTGTTAGTTCAAGTTAACTCAGTATGTAGGATTGACAACTAGTGGTTGAACTAGGTATTGCAATCCACATTCAAAATATTGAAGAGGGGTTGGGTTTTTATTTCCGCCTGGCCCCTCCGATGATAACTTGGCGCAAACACAGGTTGCCAGATTGACCAAACAAACAGAATCGAGCATGCCTGATGATTGAGCCTTAAGACCTGGATGCGTTTTGTTCATGCTTTTCGCTGACATTTAATGCCTTGCGACTAAACAAAGGGCATCCTGCACACCAACGTGCAAAACACAAACCGTAAAAGTGCCATTTATTTTTTGTAGAGTTTTTTTTGACACGCCATTTCAAAAACGGCTCCACCAATGAGATTGACACTTTTGTTTATGTGCCTGGAGCTGCTAAAGTTACAGTAAACACCACTTTGAGGCACTCAAGCTCAAAACGGTCCAAGTGAACACAGTTCCACTTTTATTCAATGAAAAAGATGATGCACGCAGGCAAGATGAATGTGGAGCTGCTTTTTTCAGTGGTGTCTGAACACAAAAAGCTGTATGATAAACGCAACAGCAACTAAATTAATGTCAGAAGGAGGGAGTTAACATGGAGAGTAGCAAATAGGATTCGATGGCGAGTTTCATTTCACTTTACTTTCATGTAGTCCAAGAAATCACTTGGGTTTGAATGCGGAAAAACATCTTGAAAAATGCTGATAATAAGCGTGAGTGAAAAGCGTCCTGGTGTGTACGAGCTGTAAGCTGCTCAGCTAATGTTTATGTTTGTAATATTTGTATTATTTGCTAATTAAAATCACCTCATGTGGATTATTATAACTCTGAATCTGCATGTCCTTTTGGAGGCTGTTACTGTCCTCCTGAGGTCACATTTTTGTCCGTGCCCACATATATTAAGGCAACATTCATGAATGAAATGAAATGTGCTGTGTTTTCAGTCAAGGCAACCCAGGGCTGCCAAAATATAATTGGCAGTGGGTGGAGTTACACAGGCCAACACAAAGACATTTTGACGTGGAGCACAGTTTTTACAAAGAAAATAATTGATTTTTGCATTATTTTTCAGATAAACAAGTATAAAAACAAGTACAAGAACTGATACTTCAGTGCCAAGTCGGTACTAAAGAAAAAAATTAACACCGTACCAGGTTTTCTAAAGTACCGGTAGTATCGAGGACCCAGTAAGACCGGGTTCTATGTCCTAATTAAATGTTATTGATGCTCTTTTTCTGTCTTTATAAAGAATTTTGATTGAGGTGTATAGCTGAATTTTTTACCATGCTGATTTAAGACATGTTTAAAAAAACCTTACAAATAAAAAAAAATACTTTTAAACTGTTTAAATGTTGCTCAACTTTGTTAATACATAAATATAGTGGGTTGGTTATTAGTATGTTTTTTTTTTCTTTTTGCTTTGGTACCAAAAGTTGTACAGAGAACTGTGTATTTTCATTGAAATTGGTACTGAATACTGCAATTTTGGTACCGTAAAGAAATCCTAGTTTACTTAGCATGTTCTTAAATATCTGCAAACATATTATGGTATTTCATGTTTTAGATAAGTCCAAATCTTACATACAGCATCTTTAACTAATCTTTAAACTATGATAAATAAATGCTGTACAAGTATTTTTCATACTTAGTTCATGTTAGTAAATACATTAACTAATGAAACCTTAATGTAAAAAGTGACCACATTAATATGAACCCTAACATTAAACAGTCCTAATTAAATGGTATCTAATTAAGACTAATTAAATACCACAGTGCATTGACTGATCAAAAGCAAGATTAAATATCTCACATATATTATGTACTAAATTTTCTCAGTATTTGCATTGAAGTATTGTACTGATACAGCAGTTCTGGCTAAATTTACAAAAAAAGAAGCCCTTTTCACAGCTGAAATGCTTGGTATCGTGGGATATCTGGGTTTCTAAAAAAAGATACCTCTACTAAGGAGAAGCAACTGGAAAAATAGGCCAGTAGGTGGGTGATCGTGTATCATTCATGCATTTTTTATCAACATAGGGCTGCGGAAACAGCACGACGAGTATTCAAAGTGAGATCAATGAAGAACCGCCGACTGGCTCACTGCTACAGCATCGCATGTCAAAACACAAAGTCTACACAACTCCATCACACCAGCTGCATGCAAAGCAAACAGGATTCGGTTACATCTTGTTTTGCATTTAAGAAACGCAGTGGGCTTTTGGTCTTGAATAATGACAACTGTAAAATATCACTAAAAAAAACATGGTATTTAAAAAGGCATTTTACTCATCTAATGAATTATTCATTGCTGTGTTTTGAAGTTGAAGGTACTGCACAATGTGCTTTAATTAAAATATAAATGTACAGGTATATTCTGCCTGGACATTATCAGTTTATTTATTTTTTAAACAATTGTTTTATGAGATAAAATAGCCGAAAAAAAGCCTTATTTTACACTTTATATTAACAACTTAAATGCTAATAATAATAAAAATGAATAAATAAATAAACAGACAAATAAATAAATAAATTTACAATATGCATTAAATGCTTCAGATTCTCTGTGGCGATTTGAATCGACTAAAAATCAACTAATTAAAAACGGTAAGAAAAATGTTCAAGTATAAACTAGTGCTGGGCAAAGATTAATCATGATTAATCGCATCCAAAATGTAGTTTTGACATAATATGTGTGTGTGTGTGTTTTATATTTATTATGTATATACACATGCAAAACATTTTTGTCATAGATAGACATTTGTCATACATAGATATTTAAATTTATATATAATATCCAAGTATATTTTATATCTAAATATAAATAAACATTTTCTCAAACAATTGCATGCGTATATTTATATATACAAAATAAATATACACAGAGAACACACAGTTTATTATTTTCATTTATTCATTCATTCTCCTTTGGCTCAAGTCTGATTTATCAGAGGTCACCACAGCAGAATGAACCACAACTATTCCGGCATATGTTTTACGCAGCGGATGCCCTTTCAGCCGCATCCCAGTACTGGGAAACACCCATATACGCTCACATTCACACTCATACAATACAGCCAATTTAGTTTCTTCAGTTCACCTATAGCGCATGTGTTTGGACTGTAGGGGAAACTGGAGCACCCGGAAGAAACATGCAAACTCCACACAGAAATGCCAACTGACCCAGCCGGGACACAAACCAGCGACCTTCTTGCTGTGAGGCAACAGTGCTAACCACTGAACCACTGTGCCACCCTGTATATTATTTTACTGGATGCGATTAATATTTGCCCAGCACTACAATAAACACTACAACCTACTTAAATACTATATGCTTTTACATTATGAATTTTTTGGTATATGGTATAATGCATTAAATGTGAAAAACATGTTCATGTTATGTACTGTATATGCAAATATGTTAAATACGAAAATGTCACAATGTTTATTCAAATTACTACCAGTCCTACAAAAGGCTTTTTCAAAATATAAAGGCTTTTTTTATCTAAATATTTTACATTATTTTATAATATTTCTTTTTTTTTATTTTATTATTATTAAAATTTTTAGTTAATAATTTAATTTGAAAAATAATAATATTTTGTATTTATTTGAAAGAATTTGAGGTGAAATGTCACATATTATGCAGGGCTCGAAAGTAACCTTTTTGCTTGGTAGCACTGGTGCTCCTAACTTCAAAAATTCAGGCACACCAGCCAACATTTAGGCGCACCCACCAATTATGAGCACTGTTACTACAAGTTTCATATTAACAGATTTATTGCATTTGAAATCAACACTAATCAAAACTAACAAACAAACAAACAAATCTGCATGTGTCCACCGGCCCTGCACGCACTACTTGTCTGATATTGCACAGATGATATTGAGCTTATTATTTCCATACGTCATCTTAATAGCAAAACTGGTCTCATGAGCTGCAATATTAGTTTAATCTTAGTGAATACATGCTCTTTTGCGATGGTGAACGCAGTGCCAGTCGCACGACTGACAGCATCGTGACGATTAAATGAAGGATTAAATAACGTTAGAACATCTCGTGCTTAAAATGCGTAGATGTGGCAAACACTGTTACCTGAAAACTGAATGGCTTTAGCTGAATGGTCTTTTATCCACTTTTCAAAAAGTGTAAATGGTGGATTAACATTCATCACATGACCACTGATCAGATGTGTCATTATTTGTAACTTTAGGTGGTTTCAAAAACAAAATCTGTCAGTGTTATTTTCATTCTCTCGTATCCAGACCTTTACATTTTCACAGCTTTAGCTCCCTGTCATCTGAACTGAGTGATTGAC